>JAVQIZ010149608.1:0-35843 GCA_036023535.2 Galaxias brevipinnis | reverse complement strand
ATAGATATATATATATATATATATATATATGGGAACAGTCTATTGGTAAAGTTAATACTTTGTGAAAAGTACATTTGGTACTCAATTCACAAATAAATTCTGCAAATTTGGACATCTTTCTCATAGACAGTGCACCATGTAGAAGAAAAGAAGACCTGAATTATTATTGGAAAGCATTGCAACTCAATGCTTAATGCTAAACTCAACAATGATAGAAAAATGTAGCTCGGCTTTAATCAAGATAACCATTGCGACTAAAACAATGTTGTGTGCCATCGTTCACAGGAAGTTATTTTCATTAAGGATAATTCATTTTGGTCGCACAGTGTGTATAGCGTTAGCCTGTTTGTCTTGATCTGAATCTCTTTTTAATCTGGCTATCATTCTCTTTCTCCTTTCTTCTATAGACATTGATGAATGTCGAGACAAAAATGACGAAGACCTTGTTTGTGACCATTTCTGTCACAACTACATCGGAGGCTACTACTGCTCCTGTCGCTTTGGCTACCTTCTTCACTCAGACAACCGAACCTGTCGAGGTGGTTGTTTATTTTGTTAGCTGTGTGTGGAAGGGGGTGGGTGGGACGTGGGGATGGGGATTGGGATGGAGGGGGGCGGGGGGTTTCTGTGTAGTATGCAGTCTGCTGCTCGACCACTAGCTTTACTAATCCTCTCAACCTTGTAATCTTAATCGCTTTGTTTGAGTAGAAGTCAGGGCCTCTTTTAGGTGCCAGAAAATGTTTGATGATTGAATCCATCAACCATTTGGCGGCTAATACTGTGAAATATTTTGATTTGTTCTTGGTTGAGGGAATGATCAAGAAATGTTTTGTCACAGCCTAGTTTGCGTTGACTTTTTCACTCAATATATTGTTCCAGGCAATGCCTTACTTGCGTGCAATTTGCAATATTATGGAATGTTTTAAAATCCTGACTGGCAGTAACAAGAGACTTGTATTAATGGGGATTAGTCCATGAAATGGCTATGAGACGTCACTTTGGGCCGTGCTCCATTTTAGACAATTTGTTTCGCAAAGTGGAGCACTTGATTCAAAGGCCTAATTGTGCCTATTTCTGACATTGTTGTAGGCCACTAGACCACAGGTGAATTAGGAACAAGGTCAAGATATTTGATTTAGCTACAATAGCGTTTTGGTGGCTTTGACCTCGACAAAATGTAACCTTTACCAGTACCTCATTAACAGCATATTTGGCTGCGGGCAAACCTGTGTTTTTGAAAATATTGGAGTGTTTGTGCATGTTTTAAGCACTAAAAGAGTGTTTTGACTTGATGTGTCTATCATGTGGGTGGGAGTTTTGAGTGTGTTACAGTTCAGCTCTGTTTTGTGTCAACCAACTCCTATTACGCTATCTCACGGATAGTGTGGCCACTGCCTAATGACAAATATTTACGTTGAAGCAGCTGGGAAAAGGGGAGTAATATCAATGCAGCTGATATCCTTTTATACTTTTAAGAATAAGCTGCATTATTCCCAGGTTTCACATGGGTCGATGGAATGTTCTATTTCTGTATGTTATTTAGCCTAATTTAAATGTGCTTGGACCTGGTCTTTTAACCCAGATTGTACTGATGTGTCAATGTGTATAAAAAAGGTTGGATACCAATGCAGGTCAGTTTGAGGACCTCACTCATAAAAGTTTGAATTTTGTTAAATATCCTGCATATTTTGATTGTTCGACCCAGGCAGTTGCTAAAAAATGTGGAGTCAGGAAAACGTTAAACCTGTTTTTGCTTGCTGTCTGGTGCGGTGTATGTATGTATTTCTTTCAGTCGAGTGCAGTGACAATGTGTTCACTGAGAGGTCGGGCGTGCTGGCCAGCTCAGACTTTCCCAAACCTTACCCCAAGAGCTCCGACTGTCAGTACAGCGTCCAGCTAGAGGACGGTCTCTTCCTAAGCCTAGAGTTTGACGACACCTTTGACATCGAGGACCATCCTGACATAACCTGCCCTTATGACTACGTCAAGGTAGGACCTCTACAGCACAATCATAATCTACATGGTTCATAATCTATGTACAATGTCTGAAATGAAACCCAGAAAGGAGCTGTGCCATGCAGTATGTTTACTGTACTGTATAAGGATTACATTACATGTACTTACTGCATGTAACTGTACCATGCAGTATGTTTACTGTACTGTATAAAGATTACATTACATGTACTTACTGCATGTAACTGTACCATGCAGTATGCTTACTGTACTGTATAAGGATTACATTACATGACAGCGCTCATCAGTTCTGTGCCCTTTTTTGAATCCCATAGAAATGTGTGTAGTTTTGTCATTTTGAGAAGACTAATCATTATAACAAGATTGTAGCAAAACATTATTCATTTATTCCCCAGCTGCTCTCCCTAAAGCAAGTTATAAATGAAGGAATTCAGAGCCCTAAGCAGCAAGCAGCCCTGCAGGTTATTGGCTTTCCCAGACAGCTCACGGGTGGAATGTGAAGCGTGGTGGATTTAGCTGCTGAGCCAGTCAAAGTCGTCTCGCATCATGCACACAATAAATCAAATGAAAGTCCTGCCTAGCCCTTGAGGGGGAATGATGAGAGTTAAATCTGACTGAGATGCTGAACTTGTCGAAGTGGTGCAAGTGTACCTTCCTCCACACTTAGCAATTGTAACCTTCATTATGATAACGATAACAGCAAGGGCAATGCTGATTCTGGCCAATACAATGGTATGGAACACTATTATAGTGGTGGCTGTATGAGTGTATACCATAATCACTGATTATTTTATAGTTTTGGTGATATGTTTGCTGAACACTGCTACAGTGACGGTGATATTGAAGATATTAGATCATGTTCTGTCTTATCCTTCAGATTGAAGCTGGAGATAAAGAGTTTGGGCCTTTCTGTGGTAACCTGTCACCGGGCAGGATCCTGACCGAAAGCAACAAGCTGAAGCTGTATTTCCATAGTGACAACTCTGGAGAGAACATTGGTTGGAGGCTGACCTACACATCCTATGGTGAGAGCTGCACAGACAACTCTTTTCAACCAGTGGATATATTAAACACTCCACAAATGAAGAGAACAGAACAAGGCTTGGGTTGAGAGCAGATATGTCTTTGGGGTTTTCAAGTGGGCACCCTCCATCCTGGATGTTTTGTTAATTTGAGCCCACGACACCTCCAGAAGGCTTAACCTTGAGCATAACGTCTCAGAGCCACCCCCCTCTATATCCACTCTCGACACGGCCAGATTTTCAAAAAGGAAAAAATATTATTTGAAATTAATAAACCCATCATATACTTATGAAAACATTCTAATCTGAGTGTTAGATTTGAAAGTTGAGGATCATTTCAGTCAAACAAAATCATCCGTCTTAAACATATATTAAATGTGAATTCCATTTAGTTGGCATGGCTGGGTCTGCTAAATATTTTGATGCTCCCTGAATAACATATCTGGGACAACGCTCAGAGGCAGGGAACACACATATATCGATCCCCTTTTGGAACAGATTAGCATACACTAATTCCCCTTTGGAATAGATTAGCAGACTCGTGGTGGTTGTTGCGGTGGAGATGGGAGCATTTTCCATTCACCTCATTGAACAAGCACAGAACCTAACTTGACTTTAAGTCATTTAAATATTTTCCCCCTCCCTCACTAACATGACATTTGATTGTGAACATTTGTGTCCAGTGATTAGTGTGTAGCACACGCAGAAGGACGGTTTACGTTAGCAGCGCATAGACTTTGAGATATCTGCCTGAACTTTCGCTGAAAGTTTACATTTTTTAAGTACTTTCATTGTTACACAGCGTACACACAGGAACCTCAACAACCTCCTCATGGCATCCTTCGATTTTCTTTGGATGTTCAGCGTGATGTTGTACAGCGTATATAGCCCATAAAATAAAGATATATTTTATAAAAGCCCAAAAGGAAAGAACACCAGACAGATAAAAGCCTCAAAGGATAAAGGGTGTTTTTGTGCCAGCAGGTAGCCAGTGTCCGGTCCCCGAACAGCCACTGCACGGTCAGCTGACCCCAGCACAGTCTCAGTATTCCTTCAAAGACTACGCTGTGGTCGTATGTGAGCCAGGCTATAGACTGATCAAGGTAAGATGTAGCACCGGGTTTTTATAGAACATCTCCTTCAGTTGTTCAAAATATGACTGTCTAATGTCCCAATATTTGTAGTTTCAAAATAGTGTGATAATGCCCTCTAGTGGCTGATGCTACTCCGTAATCCCTAATATCTATCACCGTGTGTCTGTATGTTTCTTTGAAAGGATGGCGAGGTCCTTGAGCACTACCAGATAAACTGTCAGAAAGACGGTTCGTGGAGTGGCAGTGTCCCCCCGTGTGAAAGTAAGACTTGACAGCACCATAATGCACTGTATTGACATTTGCACTTGACTGTTTTAAAATATTGTTGTGTGCCATCCATCTGCATCTTACAGTGAGTTCAATGAAAATTGTATTATCTTCCAGTCTTATAACAATAACCAATAAGGGTGCTGCATGCTCTTGACCACATTTCCCTTTGTGTAGCCTTATTTGGTATGTGATAGTGGTTTGTCAAAGCTCAGCTCAGATACTCCTGATCAGAGCACTGTGTCCTTGTCCTGACCACCCCTCTGCATGTCCTCTATTGATCAAAGGGCTTTCTGGCCTCTGTCCTTTTGCAAGCCCCTCAAATGACAAGGAAACCCACTATGTGTGAGAAATGGATTTAGGTTTGAATAATTTAATTCGACATTATATTTCACGTAAAAAACATAACTTGATTATTATAACGTAATAATTTATCATAATGTTATGCATATGATGTATACTGTGTTGCATTTATAAAGACACTTGCTTTGACACTGGAATATGGCAATTTACTGCAAAACAAATATGTTATTGATTACTCCAGCTTTGAAGATACATACTATTTTGAATGTGTGCAAGTAGTCTTTTCACTTCTACACTGTTCTCTTTTTCACCTTTCTTCTCTTCCTCTCTTTTCCTGCACCACTGCTCTGCCGCCCACCAGAAAAGGAATCTAAGAAACAGCGACGATCTTTGCCTAGCTTTCTAACAAATCAGATATTGTGATAGGACCAGTTATATCAACTGCACATTGATGCCATAAACTACTGACTTAAATAAAAGTGTCTATGACCTCAGTCGTCTGTCATTCTAGTCTAGTCATTTTATGTCAGTCAATTTGTTCTTCAAAAATGAGTAAAGTAACGTAGAAAGTCAAAATGTATAGTTACTGTAGGAGGAATACACATATTGTCCAGAAACATTTTCTCCCTGTTTTTTAATAAACAATGCTCCCATGTAGTACCGCCTGCATGTTCTTTTTTGTCAAAGGTGAAACTTTCATAGAATAATTATGTTATATTAAATAACTATGTCATATAGAATAATAGGCAAAGCTAACAAAGTATAGTCAGTTATATGAGACACCTATTGCCACTTGTCAAGATTGAGCAAATCCGGACCAGGATCCTTAAGGATTAGGTATGATCAAAGTAACTAATCACATGTCTCGATGACTCGTATTCATTTCATTAACTAACACACAATCAATAGCACAGATGTAGCCATCATTTTACAACAGTTCTGCTCTTGGGGCTAACACCATTTTCCATGTCTAACCAAAACCTATCATTCCACATTTATTAAACCTAGCTATGAGAAATATAAAGAAACAGTCATTTGAACTGAAATGCCATTGAACAGTGTTGACAGTGCTCCCTCCCATCCGTTTCAGCGGTGGATTGTGGGTCTCCGATCAAGGTTGCCATGGGTGACGTTGTCTTTCTGAGCCCGGACAACAGTACCATCTTTGGCTCTACTATACAATATGCCTGTGAGAATACTACGTTTCAGCTGCAGTCCCAAACTAGCAGTAGGTTCCTATGGGTAGTTCTGCTGTGCATGGCGCTAATATACATGGTCTCTTATAGTTTTTGATGAGCATTACACTACATTACACAAAAAGCTGTACTTTCCACATGCCACAGTTTACCATGTGACCGTTCAATAGCTCTGTTACTGACTGTCTGTGCTTGCAGGTACATACACCTGTACGGAGAAGGGAGAGTGGAAAAACACTGAACTTGGCACAAAGCTTCCCATCTGTATATCAGGTGAGATGAACATAAATAATGTGTAATTATTCATTTAATATTCATGTAATTATTTGTTGTAACCAAATCAGTTTTATTTATCGAGCACGTTTAAAACAAGCAGAGTTGACCAGGTGTGTACAATACATTCAAATACAGTATGTCAAACATATAAAACAAGACAAAAAACAGTTGGGACATAATGTATAAGCTAAGTGCATAAAAACGCACTAATTGGATTCGAAGACTAATGAATAGAAATAGGTTTTGAGCTAAGGCTTGAAGGAATCAACAGAAGGGGCTAGTCTAAAAGAGGGAAGGATATTCCATAATTTAGGGGCTGTAGCAGCAAATGCCAGGAGTCCCGATTCAGAAGACCTACGAGGCCTGGTGGTAGTGTATGGTCTCAGAAGATCTTCAATTTCACAGGGGGCAAGTTGATTCAGTGCTTTGAAAATAAATAAAAGCATCTTGAAGTGAGTTCTAAATGGAACTAGAAGACAGTGGGAGATATGGTCCCTCTTTTTGGATCCAGTCCATAGCCTGGACACAGCGTTTTGGACCAGCTGTAGGCGGGACAGAGGTGACTGGCTGATACCAGTGCACAGGGAGTTGCAGTAGTCAAGACGGAAAAAATTAAAGTATGGGTGACATTTATCAAATCTTTTAGTGAAAGGAAGGGTTTTATTTTTTGACAGGGTCCATAACTGAAAGAAACTGAATTTTATCCCTGTATTTATCTGCTTGTGGAATTTAAAAGCAGAGTAAGAAGTCCCTCCCAGGATCCTGGAGTGGGGTTTTAGACACGTGGAACCATTACCTAAACTCTTGGTAATTAGGGTAATTAGGGTAATGGAATTAACGGAAAGAGAACAACTTCCAATTTGTTTTGGTTAAACTGGAGGAAATTGTGAGCCACCCAGCATTTAATGTCCTCAGGCATTCCATGAGAGAATTTAAATTGGATTGAAAGTTGGTCTTCAGATGAAGGTAGAGCTGATTGCCGTCAGCGTATAAATGGTTATTATGCTGACGTTACTTTGCAGATGCCACTGTTTTGAGTGATATTATTCTGTACGGTTTAATTCTTGAATCTTCGACCATCAATGTCCACTTTAATCCAATAACTTTACAAAAACATGATAGGCTTAAGGATGGCAGCAGTAGAACGCTAATAGAAGTGCTTGGTGAGAGTAGGGACGTTGAGATCGTCTAAAGATGTGATGTCTATCAAAGATCATAGATGTCTATTAAAACTTATGAATGTGTGTTCAGCATGTGGTGAGCCGTCCCAGCCCTTCCCCGCCCAGCAGAAGCGTATTGTGGGCGGGCGCAGCGCTGTGCCGGGCCTCTTCCCCTGGCAGGTCCTGCTCACCGTGGAGGACATATCCCGCGTGCCCGAAGATCACTGGTTTGGCGGCGGGGTGCTCCTGTCCAACTCCTGGGTGCTCACCGCCGCTCATGTCCTCTGCTCCCAGCGCCGGGACAACAGCGTGGTGCCCGTGGAGCCGGGGAACATCCGGGTCTTCCTGGGTCTCCAGGACGCCCGCGCCAAGCACCTCGCTACCAACCGCACAGTGGAGCGCATCGTCCTCCACCCACATTTTGACCCCTACAACAACGACATTGCCCTGGTCAAGTTGAGCCAGCCGGTGCCCTTCAGCAAGTTGGTGCGACCCATCTGCCTGCCCCCTCCCCGGGACAAGGCCACTCCAAGCCCCATGCCCAACTCCCTTGGCGTGGTGGCCGGCTGGGGGATCTCCAACCCCAACGCCTCGGCGGACGCTGCCTCTGTGACCTCTGACCTGGGCGGGGTGTCTCAGGTGCTGAGATACGTTAAGCTGCCCGTGGTGTCACAGGAGGAGTGTGAGGCCAGCTATGCATCGCGTTCGGCCAACTACAACATCACTGACAACATGTTCTGTGCCGGCTTTTACGAAGGCGGCCACGACACGTGCCTAGGGGACAGCGGGGGGGCATTAGTCATGGTCGACCCCCACAGCGGGCGATGGGTGGCTCACGGCTTGGTGTCCTGGGGTGGGCCAGAGAAGTGTGGCAGTCAGAGGGTCTATGGCGTCTACACCAGGGTGGCTAACTATGCCGACTGGCTGCTGAGCCACTTGGGCACTGAGCCATGGTGGTGAGAGGGAGGAGTGTCAGCAAACCACTACACCTACAATGAGGTCATGAACAACATAAGCATAGGCTTTTGCCCTCCAGGTTACTGACTTGTCAGTCAACTCCAGAATAGTTAGGCAGGGCAGTCATCGTGTTGTAGCACTTTTAAGTCAAATAAATATGAACAGTTGTAATTATAGTTGCAGAGCAATTGATCATGGGTACTTTTTCATTTCACTGTAAGGGTTGCTACCTCGCTGCCCTTTTTCTATAACGCGCTCCACAGTCCATTGTTGTTTTGAGAACACTTTAGACAGAACACTCCTGTATGTCCATATTAGTGTATTCTAGCGTATAGAAAATCTCAAATTGATTGCAACTCATAACTGTACCTCATTTATACTGTATATTTTATTTCCATCACAATTAATGGGCAGAATATGTGGTCATCCATTGTATTTAATTATGTATTTTATTATTCTGCACTTGTCAGTAGTGACTTAGTTATAAGTATTTTTCTTGTACGATGTATGACATTTTATCAATTAAAAAATTACACTTTTTTGGGATAGAAATCCTGCTTCTTCTAGGGTTTCTTCATTTTAGGACAAATGTACCTTCACCATGTTGATTGCACACAGGTCTAAGAACAGAAGATACATCAGTCATACTAAATTGTTTAGCACTTATGAAATTCACATTCACTCTTTTGCAGAAATGTGCGACCCAATCGTCAAAATCAAATAGTGAAAAAGCCCAGAGACAGTTTTTGTCAAATATTTCATTTAATGTCAAGGCCATTGTCATCCCGGTCAGCCTTCGGTCATAGCGGTCAGACAGATCCTGCTGAGCAGGTCTACAGCGAGTGATTATGAGTGGCCAGGAAGGCATGTCGGTACAGGGTTGTGATGTTCCCCTCAGCTCTTGCTGCGTTAACACTATTAACACCAGAGAAAAGACAGAGATAGGTAGTGGGTGAACCTTTGGTACAATGAAGAGTGAGGTGTGCCACAGTGTATGATGGGTAATGGGAGAGAAGTAAGAACGGGGAAGTGGTTGTGGAGTGTTCGTTTGCTTCCATGCATCTGTGGGGAATCCCCTGTTGACAAATGGCACAAAATGCAGGTTACACAATTTCTGAGTTGTGTGGCTTACCTATGTATAAAATAGTTATAGGTGCTATGAATGATAGCACTCATTTAGACCAATAACTGTTTAAAATCTATCCGTCACTTTACTACATTTTGTTTTTTTCTGTTGAAGTCCTGTAGTGTAATGGTGGTCCAGCTTGTGTGGTTTTACCTGTCCAGGTAATAGATGGGAGAGATGTGGTCTACCCTCGGCTGCTAGGGAGGCGACCTACTCCAATCCTGTCCAAGGGGACACTCACCCTTCTCCTTGGTAGCTCCACCACCTTTCTACAGACACACAGTGGTCACACACACTCACTTTGTGGACTTTGCAGATATTAAAGAGCACGCCAAAATAGAAAATGCTATGCCTTAAGTTGCGTCAATTCCAATAGTGATAGAATTACAAAAAACACATAGATTGCATCCATTTGTGCTTGACTCTTGAGAGCCCAAGTGGCATATATAACACAATTTAACCAGGCCAAAGGATACAGCATGTCAAATAATTAAAACAACACCATGGACTGCATTAGTATTTGAATCAAAAACCTGAATCATTTCTATACAGCCAATTGAATTTGCTAATATTTAACTTTTGGCAAAAACAGCACATTTCTGAGATATGACAGATGAATGCTGTAATGTGAGTAGGGTAATGTGAGTAAGAAATTGTGGAAATGTTAGGAGTCACTCTCCAAAGTTACATCCCTAGAGATAGTGCCAAATAAATAAAATGTTCTCTGTCAGTTAAGGTTCTATTGTTAGATCTTTGCCATTACAAACATTCGTGGCCAAAGTGGACAGGCTGTACTGATAAAGACCATTGTTTAATGTTCATTCAACTTTGGAATTACTACGCAACCCCCCTTCATGTGTGGAACGTCCTGTGAACACAATTCACCTTCTAATTGTTTTCAAACAGTCATCCAATATTTTTTCTTGCTTACTTTGGGAACACTTCCTACCTCTGCTTGGTGCCCCTGTGCTCCATGGTGCTTATGGACAGGCGATCTAGAGGGGTGTTGGAGCCTGAGAAGCTCCTCTTCCTCTTGGGTTCAAGGACTTCATTCTCCAAACGGACCAGGTGGTCTAGCAGCAACAGCTTAGCGGTCATCTGGCCGGCTGCCTTCTCCTGACTGGAGCGGGCCGGCAGAACCCTGGACTCCTCCGTTAGCACACGCTCCACAAACTGCCAAATGACAGACACAGGACTCACTGCATACTCTCTACTGCATATTACACAGAAGCACTTCTGTAACACCAATTGCACTTAGATGAGATAATACACACTGGGGATTAAATGTTTTTATTACACAATGTATTGTAATATTAATGCTACTAACATTAATACTACCCCCTTGAACACTTTGATTTTGGAAATGAACGGCACATTGTTATTAGAAATTTCAGGGGGACTATCTTATTTTCAGGGTCACTGCATTTCAAAACGAAATGTCGCCCTACCATGGCAAGGCAATTTATCTTCTAGGATCGTAAAAGCTGAGATGTGGGCATTAAACCTAGTCCTGGCGGTTTATAGGGGAAATCTTAAAAAGGGGAGCCTCCCTCTCCCTCTTCCTCCCTCTGGCAGATGTGACTGGCTCCATCTGCGTGGTTGGTGGTGGGTGGTGGGTGGACAGACAGGGAGACGAGCTCTGTCTTAAATGTTGCTGTTGTTCACAGCCATTGTATTTTTAGCTCAGGCAAGCGGGGCGACAACAGTCTATCATCTCACATTGGTTCCATATAATCAGATTAGGGATAGAGAATGTTCAGAGACGGTCCTTTGGAAAAGCCAGAGACAACAACTTGACGTTGAGGATACCTTCCCCTCTTTTCACTAGGTTGGGCTCATAGCACTAGAAGGACTAGAAGGTCCACAGAGGCCGTGCTGGGACAGCTCTGCCTGGAGAACAGTGTTTTCCTGGGGCACTATGCGTGGCTCACCTCAGGGCTCTCCTGGGTCAGACGCAAGCCTTCCACGCGGCAGTGGAAAAGGGTCACTGTGAGGAGGCCGGAGACAAGCACAAAGCCGCAGCCCAGCATCTGACAAACAACATCAACAACATAGATGGTTTTAAACGCATAGATTGGATACAGTCAATTTCTGTCTTCACACTCTCTACACTGTGACAACACACACACACACACACACACACACAAAGCAATGAGTGTAAGACTAAACCAACAATGCGTTTATGACTGTATGCATATCAGCATCAGGGGGTGAAGAGGTGTGTGTGTTCCTCATTTGGTATATATTTATGTGTGTGTGTGTATGTGTGTGTGTGTGTGTGTCTTCCTCTCTCCACAGCGCCAGACACACTGGCCTCACTGTATCTCTTTACCTAGCCTCCATCTGTTCAAATATCAGGAGCCTTGGCGCACTCGGCGCCCCGAGTGTGAGAATGGAGTGAAGACACTCCTGCTCCCTTCCCTCTACACAAATACATGAGCTCAGGGAAGCAGCCAGTGCTAGGACGGAGTCTCTGCAGGCTGAGCCCTGTGTTCCCCACTGAGACGCACAGCAGCACACACCAGCACAAAGACCAGCCATGCTGGGCCACAACTTACTCCGTTTCATCGCTATGTCTACTGCATGTCTGTGGTCTTCTTCACAGCCCAGTGCTAAACTAACTTGTGCTTGTACCCAGTAACTCTGCACAGTCCCAGCATCTGTGAATTATAATCAGACCATATCAGTCCATGTAGGTGTGGCAGAAACACGATGGTCTATATGTTCTGCCCCTGCTGGTTTGGTGTACAGTACCGCCCAGATCATTCAGGCAAGTGGCCCCTAGAGACCTTGGCCTCACAGCCAGATCTCTGGTGTGGCCAGACTTGTATCTCTTGGCTGCCATCTACTGGTTCTGATATCTAATGAAGTCCCAGACTTAATTCATTCTCTGGTTTGAACTCTATTACTGGAGGAACTGTGATCTAGAACTCACTTTATTTCATATGATACAAAATGGAATGCAAGATTCCTTTTTTTTTTTACTTTATGCAAATCTGGTCCTTTTTTATTTCTTAACTAAATGGTTTGATAAAACATCACGTGATCTAAGTCTTTTACCTTGTTTAATTCACCTTGTAGTTTGTCTCTGTCTCACTAAAGTCTTGACAGATTCAATTACAGAACAAAATGTTATTTATTTCTCTATTTACACACTATAGGCCCTGTTCCTAAATTTATGTAAATAAAAAATACAAATGCCCACTAGTATGAAGAATTAATTGATCTAAGTGCAGACTCTGCTCTCACCACACACACAAACACATACACACACTATCTCTCCTTACCTGCCACATACTCAAATAATCTACACAGATTACAGTTCCTTTTTCATTACACCCCTCAGAGATATAATAGGTCTGTTAAGAATGAGTTGAATCTCTTAATGCCGCTCAATTCAAGTAATATCAGCAAACACTTTTTTTTTTACTGAAGCTAGTTAGATTCAATTCAAGTTTATTTATATATATATATACTGTATATGTGTTGTACATTTATGTATCTGCACATTTCTTGGTGTTTTTACAATGTCTACAATTGTTTTCACTAAATACTGTTAAATCAGACATATTTAATACAAGTGTGGTTTGAATTATCCCAAAGTTCATATAGTGCTGTTTTGAGCCTTGGTGACAGGCAAAGTGTATTGTCCAGCAACATCGGCTAATTTTAGCATTTTCCGTTCCCAGAAATAAGCAGTCGCAGTCATCACATGCACTCCCCCCAGTAGACGCACTCCAGCATTCTCACAAAGAAACACACACTATTCCTACGTCACTAACATTCTTTCAAGTGTACAGACACTAAGATTGTTCCATTCACACGATGCCCAATCAAATCATTTCACGCACCAACTGTTCTGTGGGATAATTGAGGTGTATTGTGTACTCTCCAGTCCTATCCTAACTTCTTATACCAGCATCACTGTTATTGCCTGGGCAGAGCACTGCACTCTACCTCAGTGTACTGACACACACATGCACACTGTGGCCGTACCTGTGCACACCTGCATATCAAGCATACAGTCATATATGGAGACAGAATATAAAGTTTTGCTTTTTAGCTCTGCTCATGCCGTTGTACCTACCTTTTGTTAGCAGTCTACAACACGGAGAGTGAGAGCGTTGATGGAAGTTCCTGGAATTTCTCACGTTTCACTTTTCCTTCCCTTTGCTTGTTCCCGGTGTTGACTTTCCCCGTTTTATAGGTTCTCCCTGGGAATCTCCACTCCAATCGGTGGTCGCGATTCCTCTGACATCATTTTCTCCTTGTTTTCCACTGCTCCTTGCCCTAAACCGTTTCAGTGCGACATTTTCACCTTCATCATCAGCCAGCCTGGGGCTATTACCTGCTAATGGGAACTCAGGGGAGCAGCTCGGATGAGAGGTGCCCCCCCCCCCCCACACACACACCCCCAACACACATCCTTCCTTCTAGCACCCTTCCCCCCCACCCATCCACCCCTTGCCGCCCCCCCCCTGCCCCTCCCTCTATGGGATAGCCGAGTCAACGTCCCAGGGAGATTTAGAAAAGGTCAGTTCTAGTTGGACTGACAGCCTTAAAGTCACATGTCTGATGGGGGAGTGAGGGGACGAGTGGAGGCGAGCCAGGGACACTTTACCTCTCCTTCCCACATCCAGGAACCTCTCAGGGTACTGTTATGGGAGGAGGTGCTCCTATCTTTCCCTGTCTGAAATAAACCCTCGTATTCCTTATCTAAACTGAAGCTGGATCCTGTTGACCTATATCGTCTGGACATAAGAAGCCACCTGCAGCCATTCATGTGTCTGAGAGAAGCCAGAGCTGTCCGTTTCCAACTAGGGCTGGCACGCTGTGGGGCTAGCTGCTGCCTCTTCTCTGTTTGTCTGGCCTGTGTGTTTTCCTGTCTGGGGTCTTTCTCTCTGCCCAGTCTGTCAGTCGACTAGTATCTATTTGACGATCATCCCTGCTGCTGGTGATAACTCCTACTAACTGGGAGATCAATGACAGCTCCATCTGTCAGCAGCTCGCCGTTGGATGAAGCCCCTGGTGTGTGAATGCAGCTCGTCTCCCTCCAAGTCTGAACTCTTCGGCAAAGTGAGAAAGACTTCCCGCCGAACCCCTTGGGCCCTCACACTTTCCAGAGGCCCAGTTTGCAAATCCAGCTGACTTCACACACTCTATATTTACATTCAAACAGACCACCAAGCTCTTTTTATTGCCACAGTTATATTAGGCCCGTTCGAGCAACTCATAGTCAAACACCGAGACCCTGCAAAGAGAAGTATAGGATTGTATTGAGGATGAAGTTCCCTCAGAACATCCTCATCCTGTCTAGAACCTTTTACTAGGTGAAAAGAAGCCTGTGTCTGTGCTTCTAAAGATGCTGTTTGAATGAGATTCATTTCATCCTCTTCAGGGTGAGAGATTTGTAGGTGTTTATATAATATATATTCAGTACCTCTCCAGCATGAAGGAATCCAGTGTGTTAACATACTTGTGTGTACAGTTGCTATCCGTGTTTAAGCCACACATACATAGTGTTTAATTCCTGACATTTTGGTATGCCTAACTGGGTAGAGAAAGCAGGTCAGCATGTGTGTTTATTTGTGTATGTATGTGTGTGAGTGTTGGTGTCTGTGTGCTGGTATCTGTGTGCGTGTACGAGTATGTGTTTGTGTTGTTTTTGACGTGTATGTGTGTGTTAGTATGTGTGTGTGTGTGTGTGTGTGTGTGTGTGTGTGTGTGTGTGTGTGTGTGTGTGTCTGTCTGTCTGTGCTTGCCTTTGTGTTTGTGTCTGTTCTGAATCATATGTGCTTGGATATGTCTGTGTGTGTCTGTGGATGTGGTGGTGTGTATATGTTTGCAGGCATGTATGTTGATGTATGCGTGTGTGTGTGTGTGTGTGTGTGTGTGTGTGTGTGTGTGTGTGTGTGAGAGCAGTGTCCTCAGTGCTCTCTGTCTGGACGTCTGTTGTGTCAGGTTCTCCACCACTTTGGTAAGGTGGGGCCAGACAGAGCGGTCTCCTTGACGATGGTCTTGGAGAGGAGAACAGTGATTGGTCCCTCAGAGCCCAAACATCCGCGGCTGGACAGCTCACGCTTCCTCATCACTCCCACTTCACTTCCACCTGATGGCTTTCACAGCACTGTATACTTCATTCACCTTTCACTTTCTCACCCTTCATCTCTCTCTCCAACTCCCATCCCCACCCACCCACCCCCTCTCTCCCTGTCTCTGGCTCTCTCTATCTTTCTCCTTTTCTCTCAGATACAACACATATGGTACACAGCATTTCCTCAAAACATTGAGTGGGCCAAAGCAATATGTATGTCTGGAAAGAGTATGTAAGACTATGTAAGAGAAAGAAAACTATTCAGTCAGACCTGCTCAGGCTCTCTGGTGGGCTAAAACGAATCGTAGGGGCTTTGGGGGAGGGGGGGGGCACCCCAACCCTGTCTGCAGCTCCGACACGAGTCCTGGAGCTTTTAATAGAATCAATGAGGGGCTAGGGTTTCTGGACTGAATGGAGGGTGACCTCTCAGCACTTGTCCCGCGCTAATTAAATCATGTAAGCGGCCATTTCCTGATCCCCTGCGTGTGTTCTGCCTCATGTAAAAATAAAGCATGGGGGGGGGGGATTCTATGCATGACAGGGACTTGGGGAGTGGAGAGAGTGTGTGTGTGTGGGGGGGGTTGTTGTTGTCCAATAACGGGGTGTGTGCTGATCAGGACTGGAATGACATTTGAAGGGGGCAACGTGAGTTGTGTGTGTGTGTGTGTGTGTGTGTGCGTGGAGGGGGGGCACATTTGTTGCCATGTGCAACGCCACCATTCCATCTCCAGGCAGCATGTGACAGACTCCATTCAGCAGCAGAAGAATGTGGTCATTGAGTAAACACACCTGCCTTAATAATGACACGGCTAATACTCTAATAATGTCGGAAAAATCAGTGGGCGCTCCGGATCCCCCTGTCCGCCGCTCCCTGCTCTCCCATCATTAGCGAAGCCCTTTCTCAGCTCATGATGTCATGCATCCCCAACCTACCGTTGCTAGGGGAGAAGGTTAGGTCCGTTTAGCCAAAGGGGATAGGTCACAGGGTCAACTAGCCTATGATCTGGAGGGACGACAGAGCCAAGTGGAGCCTACCCCACTGGGGACGCTGACCTCTGACCCCAACAGACCTCTGTGCCCGAGAGTATAAGAAACACATCAGCAAACACAATACACACACATTCTCCTGGGATGGAAAAAGTGACACGGGATAATCGTGGATACCTGCTATAAAAGCAGTGCAGGGCATGCCAGCAGGTCACTGACAGCACACCCAACACAGTGAACTCTGCACGCCTCCTCCACTCCTGCCCTCCTGCCTGCCTGCCTGCCTGCCTGCCTGCCTGCCTGCCTGCCTGCCTGCCCCCTGGCCTCTGCTACTGTTGTCTCAGTAGGCCCCTGATCCAAATCGCCTTTCAAATGTCCCATTCAACACAATGAAAAACACCATCTATATTAAGTTTCCTGGCTATTATGTTTAATGAGTTATGCTCAATATGGAAGCTGAATGCACTTGCTAGCAGTAGATGTAAAAGCGTTTGATTTTCTTTCTCTGTTCTTTCACATCGAGCTGCTACCTTATCTATTATTTCCACCAAACAGATCTCAGCCTATTTCACGATTCATTGCTCACATCTTCAGAGGTGAAATGATTGAGGCCAAATCAAGCCGATCCCCTGGGCGTTTCTTCTTCTCCAGGTTTTCTTGCTGCGTGTGTTTATCTGGTGCGCTATCACCTCGGCGACGGAGCAGCGATGGGAGCAGCGGATTGCAGCTGTGCAAGCGGTCGCAGAGCGGGAAACCCGATCGGATGGGAAGCCGGAGACAGACTGCTCTTTTGTTTAAGTCTCCTCCACTGCCGATATGACAGGATGGCTTTCTCAGGTTTGTTTTTTTTACCGAGCCAAGAGTAAAAAACCATGTGTGTGTGTGTGTGTGTGTGTGTGTGTGTGTGTGTGTGTGTGTGTATGTGTGGACGTGTTTCCCTGGCTTCCCTTGTTACAGGCCCATGCTGGAGCAGTGAACGATGGGGATGGAGCCGGAGTCAGGAGCGATCCTGTCCACAACAGACATCTTGATCCGCTGAGCAGAGGTCAGATGTGGAGCTGGCCATGGTAACAGATAGGCCGGCATGATGTGTGGCCTTTCCAAACACACACCGGCATGGGATATCAGACAGAGATAGAGTAGGAGTGCAACCCGTTAATATCACGGGGAAAAGCTCTACTGTAATTGTTATAAAATATATGCCTATGCAATATAGCTAACGCAACATTTAGATAGATGTATTCAATAATAGTTCAGTTACCATATAGTGGTATTCAACAAGTGCAAATTTTGAGTCCTTGAGCAAATGAAGGGAGGTGGGATGACACTTCTCAAATAACCATTGCGTTAATATACTACTGTCATGGTGCATGGGTCTTGTCCTCTCCAAAGCTAGAGGAAATCCATGTCCAAGATAAGCAAACCGCTCATATGACTATGTGCTTTTTAATGAATAAACTTGATATCTTCACCCTAATCAAGTTCATAAATCAATGCCATACATAGATAGTTGCATGCTCTAAGACAATGGAGTGGTAGTGCAACCCTGACCCTGACCCTGACCCTGACCTGACCCTGACCCTGACCTTACCCACTCAGAGCTGGTCTCTAGGTCTGGTGACTGACCCTGACCCTGATCTGACCCTGACCTGACCCTACCCATTCAAAGCTGGAAATCTGGTGACTCCCTGACTCTGACCTGACCTGACCCTTACCCTGACCCTGACCCTGATCCTGACCCTGACCCTGACCCTTACTCTGACCCTTACCCTGACCCGGACCCTACCCACTCAGAGCTGGTCTCTAGGTCTGGTGACTGACCCTGACCCTGATCTGACCCTGACCTGACCCTACCCATTCAAAGCTGGAAATTACCTGGTCTGGTGACTCGCTGACCCTGACCTGACCTGACCCTGATCCTGACCCTGACCCTGACCATGACCTGATCCTACCCACTCAGACCTGGTCTTTACCTGGTCTCGTGACTGACCCTGACCCTGACCCTTACCCTGACCCTGACCCTGACCCTGACCCTGACCCTACCCATTCAGAGCTGGTCTCTAGGTCTGGTGACTATCCCTGACCCTGACCTGACCCTGACCCTGACCTTGACCCTGACCCTACCCACTCAGAGCTGGTCTCTAGGTCTGGTGACTATCCCTGACCCTGACCCTGACCCTGACCCTGACCTGATCCTACCCACTCAGAGCTGGTCTTTACCTGGTCTCGTGACTGACCCTGACCCTGACCCTGACCCTGACCCTGACCCTGACCCTACCCACTCAGAGCTGGTCTCCAGGTCTGGTGACTATCCCTGACCCTGACCTGACCCTGACCCTGACCTTGACCCTGACCCTACCCTCTCAGAGCTGGTCTCTAGGTCTGGTGACTATCCCTGACCCTGACCCTGACCCTGACCCTACCCACTCAGAGCTGGTCTCTAGGTCTGGTGACTGACCCTGACCCTGACCCTGACCCTGACCTGATCTTACCCTCTCAGAGCTGGTCTCTACCTGGTCTGGTGGCTGACTCATCTTCTACCGGGACATCCAGTGGTCAGCTCTTGTCTGTGGGGACATTGGCCTGACAGACGCAAAAACACTGGGACTGGAGTCCATGGAGCTACTGCCTAGAAGCAAAAAGGAATTCTATTTTAAGTAGACTGTTTAAGTAGATCAGCAGCACCACACCCATTCCAAGCAATTGAAAGCAGCACATCACTTTCTCCAGTGTGGGAGTGAGATGAAAATGATACAGACTTTTCCATCTTTTAACCTGTAATAGCCCACTGTTGGTACATGGTCCGGGGGGATGGTGTTTGATGGAGCAAAGGCTGTCCCTGCCAAAGTAGACTGGAGGCGTTAGATGTCTTTCTAGTTGCTCTCTCTCTCTCGCTCTGTCTCTCTCTCGCTCTCTCTCTCTATGCGTCTTTCTCTCTGCGTCTCTCTCTCTCTCTCTGTCCCACTCGCTCTATGTTTCTTGCTCACTCTCTTTTTTACCTATATATGTCTACATTTCTTTCCCAGAAAGATCAAGGAAGGAAGTGTCTTTTTCCTGGGCTACAACTGCTGAAAATATTGAGTTTCCCCAAATGTAGATTGAAGTGTGAGTGTGAGTGGGCTTGTGGTTGTAGCAGAGGTGTGGAGGGGACGGGCTGTGAGGGCTGGGTTGGGCTGGACCCTCACGGGACACCACCTCCAGGAAGCCACTGAGGCGTGTGATTGCACTTCTTACTGGATAAACAAACAGGGGACACAGTCAGACAAGGAAAACAAGGCCTTCTTCCTCTTTCCCAGCAAACCTTCCTAGGCCACCGCGCACTGCCAGATGTTCCACAGTTCAGGATTCCCATCATCTTACACTGTAGGTGGTGTTCTGCAGCCTAACACAGAGAGAGAGAGAGAGAGAGAGAGAGAGAGAGATAGAGAGAGAGAGAGAGAGAGAGAGAGAGAGAGAGAGAGAGTGTGTGTGTGTGTGTGTGTGTGTCTGATTGTGAGCAAGTATGTCATGTGCAGTGAACCAGACAACAGTGATAGTGTATTTGATTTAAATATCAACAGTTCACAGCGTATCAGTGGGAATTGCTAAAAGACAGTTGTGACGTATGTGTGTTTGTTTTTGGTGTTTTTGCGTATGTGACTAAGTGAGAGAGAACATCATTCATTACTCCACAAAGGCACAAGGAGAAGAAGTCTCAATCACATGGGCTGGTCAGTAAAACGTTCATTCAGCAGTCTTCAGAGAAGGTGAGAAATACTGTGGTGTAGGAGAAGGGGTACTGAGCATGTTGAGGGGATGCTGAGGTGGAGTTGGAGCCAGGGAGAGGAGGCTGTTCCCTGCCAGGTTGCCCTGCGTGACACAGGGCCATTAGTGGTGCATCAGCCCCAGACGTCCTACTGCACTGCTTCCTCCTCTACTATTTTATTGTCTGCACCTTTTTACATTGCACACGAGTGGGACCAGGTCCCGATGTTGCTGCTGGCCCTTTTATTGACCAGTGCTCTGGTCAGAGGAAACAATGAGCTGCACACTCCCAGCCACTGACAGCCTTTAATTTCTGGAGCCCATAAAAGATAACCCTCCACTGCACTGATTGTTTTGGTGACACTGAGTGTATTTCCAGCTCCACCTCATCTGCACAGCCAAGCATAACTTTACATGTTATTGTATTGACATCAGTGAAGGGGACCTAATGTATCACAATATCTTTTTTTAGTATGTCTTGCTTTGAACTGGTTTATGATTTATGATTGGTTGATGATTGATTGCGGACTGTGATGTCTTAATAGAATACTATAATTTAACATTTTAAGAACTTTGTCGTAGCTACTACAAAATAACGTTTAGTTGGCAACAGATACTAGACCCCCATGGATGTGGCTACAAAAGTGTCTATTCATTAAAGGTTGATATTGATAAATTATTGATATATCGAGTAAAGTTCATTCAAGAGGCACTCAATTCAGTCACAGAGAGTCAAATAGATAATCTCATTAATGATGGGAAGGGATGGCCATAACGTACAAACCAAAAATGTATCATCAAATGTAGCATCAGCCGGTATTGACAATCATCTAGATATACATGTTAAATTATTATTTGTGAAAATGGTGATTTAGTCGATCCAACACACAAAAAAATGTAAGTTTTGAAAATTCTAAACTTTATGGTTAGTTGCTAGGACGGGTTCTTGCGGGTCGGTTGCAACTTGTTTGGGACCTCAGTGCCCTTCACTCTGCTGTATCTGATGTGATTAGCAGGAGACCAATTAAGATCAGGCTTGGTAGTGCTGCCTAGCTCTTTTGCCAGCACATCCTGAATCTTTTGCATAGTTTATGATACACGGAACTCTGTTTCTCTTTAGACTTTAAATTGGCAAACTATTGCCACAGTAGTGGAATTCACTAAATTGTTTTTGATGTTTTAGCTTATTTCCATGTATCCAAGAGAGGTTCTGACTCACCCCTATTTTAGATTCATGTGGACTGTTTTTGAGAAACGAAGATGGAAAAACAATGTGGACCAGTCGGGACATTTCCGGGAGTCATGTAAATAAGGTAAAACATCAAAATGTGTGAACCACAATGTACTTTGTGTTCTGTCATTTATCTAAAAAACAGTATTCATTGAGCACTGTTGCCTCACAGCAAGAAGGTCCTTGGTTCGAACCCCACCTGACCCAAGGGCCTTTCTGTGGGGAGTTTGCATGGTCTCCCCTCGATTGTGTGAATTTCCACCGGGTGCTCCGGTTTCCTCCCGCCATCAAAAAAAAAACTATGCTCAATACTCCTACCATGTGCCCTGACCAGTCACTGCCAATTTAACTGGAGTCGACCTGTGTGTCCAATGTGTGTGTAAGTCTGCTGCAAAATGTTGGGTGAGCAAGTCTGGCACAAATTGGCTGCCGGGGTATCACTCAGATTGAGTGTTGTGTTTGATAGCTGTTGGTCCGTTTGTTGTTCATTCTCTGTACTCAATTGGCAACCAATTTGTGTAAAGCGCTTTGAGTCTTTGAGAAAAGCACTAAAAACTAAATACAATGAATTATTATTATTATTGTTATTAATATTATTACTATTTTTATTAACTCCAGAACCATCTCTATCACAATAATAGGTTGAATATTGTTAAAATAATGTTTGTTTAAGTTATAATGTTGGGATACAGCAATTACCGCCTTGAAGTCATCTGTCATATAAAATGTATATTTACCTAAACTTGCTACCCTAAATAAAAACGTTTTCTCATATACAATTGTTTTTTAGAACTAAAGGATGTTGCAGTAACTGGAACAAATATGTTTTAAAAGATTAAAGAGTTTATTTTGAATTCAGGTGAGTTACTGCAAACAGAGGTTTATACCAATACATCCAAATGCAGATCCAACAGCCAATAATAGAACTAAGTCTAGTTAGAATAATCACTATGACTGGTTTGGCATGCAAGACGTGATTCAAAGCAACAAAAGATGTCATGGTAAGATGTCATTCAGTGTGGATCCTCATTCCTCATTCCTCAGTCTATTTCACTTGTGTTCCCATCACTGGACTTGAAAGAGATGCAAGGATTCTCAAACTGACATCCACGAGAGCCAGCTCACTCTCTCACCTCACTATAAACTCCCCTACCTCCCCTGTACCGCTTAACTCTCTCATACCCCCCAATAAACATGTTAGAATGCATTCACACACACTCACACTTTACTTATGACAAGTGCATTGGAAACCATTCAGTGATGAGTGGATTGTAAGACAAAAATAATATGACATTACTATCCTGAAATAGTAAATATTTGTATTAATAATTTGTGCTGGTCTAACATTAGACCAGAAAAACGTAAACAATAGAGACGTTAAAGCCATAAATGAAACATGATCCAGTGGATGGAGTAGCTAGAATATGCAAATCTTTATACAACCGTAAGCAAAAACAATTCTCAATTGATTTCATTGCCCTCTACTGGACTGTTATGGCACCTACCTGTGTAGCTGCTCGTCTTATTAAGGAATATCAATCTCACATGGTAAATTGAATGCTTATTAGGAGAAGGTTTTGAAGCTTATTCTTTGATTTGGCGGATTTTAACCTTTACATTACATTTCAACACTCAGTCCAGTATCATTGAGTCCAGTGTATCGCTCATGCTGAATTAACAGGATATCCATTCTTCAAATAACTTTTTAATTTGAAAAAAACTAATTTATTTTAAGATTTTCAAGACTTGAAGTGTGCTTCTTCTCAGAGAATCCGAACAGCAGCAGTGCTGCATTCCCAGTTCCTACTTGGGTAGTGACTGACTGCAAAATCTGAATTTATATCTAT
Source organism: Galaxias brevipinnis (assembly GCA_036023535.2). Lineage (NCBI taxonomy): Eukaryota > Metazoa > Chordata > Actinopteri > Galaxiiformes > Galaxiidae > Galaxias > Galaxias brevipinnis. The sequence continues at coordinate 12,565 of JAVQIZ010149608.1, read as the reverse complement.
AATTAAATAATCTGATTAGAAAGTACTTTGGTTATAATTGGTAAGTAAGTACCATAGAATGGGCATTACATTATTCCAAGCAAAGCACAACTCTTACTCTTTAAGTTTTGATGTACAGGCCCTTCCAAGTACAGATAATAAAGAGCGAAGAGCCACAAACTGGTACGGCTTTTGTTTCCCAGGCCTTGTAAGTTGTGGGCTTTGTCCTTTGGAATCTTTTTCTGTCCCCTCTCTTTCTTCGATGTCACCCCTTCAGGCTTGGCCCTTTTTCAGACCTAACGCCTTTGAGTTTAGTAGGGTTTGGAACCTTTTAGAGCTGGAACCTTTGTGTCTCCATTTTCCACAAGACAGCCACTCGTGCTCATTGCCTTTACTGTGTTTTGGTGAGCTCTGGTGGGTTGTTTTCTTGGCTCTATTTGTGAGGAGAAGAGAAGAGTGGGGTGCTATTTTGGCTCCTCTGTGCTTGGGGGCACCATCGGCTGTTTGGGAGCCTGTCTGGGGCCTCTGCCAGGGCCCCCTCCAAGTGCATACTTTGCAGGGATTAGTAGCTTTGATTGGAGGACTCCTCTGGTCTGAGTGCACTCTGGGACACTGGCATTGGTCCATGATCAGACATAGATACATCCAATCTTGTTTCCTTTAATTTATTTCAAGGATGCACACTGCCCTACCTTTTAATGATTCTCCATGAGCAAGATTCTGCTGTCCTCATCACTTTATTTCTGAATAGTATAATCTTTATAATTAATTGTCATTAGCATACAGTCCTGGATAGATAGATGAATTTGTACATACTTATAACAGAACAGAACAGAAACCCTACCAACCATTTATCTCTCAGTGGCATGGCATTGGCACAAACACACTGAAGGATCAATCCCGATCTATCATTGGACCCAAGAGGAAAATCCCTGAGGGATAACCTTCAACCTCCCAGTAATTAACATCAATGCAAAAAAGTTTCCAAAACCAAAGTTGGTTCATATAGCCAAGCCGGCTAAACTCTGTCAACTCATAAACTCTCTCAACACTCTTGAACCCCCTCCTAAGGCTCAGTAAAGGGTTCCACTGGGCCACCTAGAGAAGCCCGTACTCCACAAAGCACCCCACACTGAGGACAGTAATTGAAGAGAAAGACACTACATGTTAAAATATTACATTAAAGATGATGAAAGGTGGGCGTACGAAATTATGGAAATAGGAGCTTTTTTATCATATAAACAAAGTGTAGACTATAATTGGTATAGATAAATGTGCCATAAAACCATAAACATGTGTAATCTGTAATAAAAACGACCAAAAAGCAAACAATATGTCACGCAGTAGTAATAAAAAGGTGCAGTAAAGGATTTTTACTACCCTTATTCTGTCTGGTAATCTTTATCCAATTATACATTTACAGGCATGTTAAATCGGGACTATCTACTTCATAGTTGGGTGTTCAGGTGAATGTTAAAGCTCTCTATGATCATGATACCAAACGCAATGACAGTGTGGACTGTGATCTCAATAACCCACCAATAGAGGGGGTTGAGTACCTAAGCAGTGGCAACGGGTGCAAAGGCAGAGGATGCGGTGAATGACTTTTTTGTTCAGAGACAGTTGATGCAAGAAAAAATAAATATGGATGAAAACATATTAGCTGAAAAGCTCATGTACTGTTGAAAGAGGATAAGGATTGTTTGGGTTCGGTTTAGGACAGGTTGGGTGTGAGAAGTGTGTGTGTGAGCAGCTTTTTTAACGGCCACCTAAAGGTTTCTGTGATAAATGTGGAGTGTGTGGGAGGGAGAGTGTCAGCCGAGATGGGAATGATGTCAATGGGGACTAATGTGACAGTGTTATAATTAGGCTTGAAGGGTTACAATAGAGTGGTGTCCGTTGTAAACCCAGTAGAGTAAGGATTAGAAAGACAACACGATTCATCTCCTGTTCTGCCTGCTGTCAAGTGTCTCTCCATTTCATGAGCGTTTCATGAGCCGTCGTTGACTTTAAAGCACTCTCTAGCTATCAATTATGTGATTACGCCTTCAGTTCGACCTCAGGGCAATACAGTTCGTTCCCTTCTGCACGTCAGATTATGCGATAGATAAGCTTTTCAATAGTAAAGTAGAGAAGAGGAGACTTAAAGTGCCACCTCTACCAGCCTCCCTAACAGTATGTGATTTGGGAAAAGATTACTGAGAGTTAAATCATAGATCACAGACACAGATAAGTCCCAGGTCCTGGTTGAACATCTCGTTGTACTGGTTGACTCAGAAGTGGGTGATTTGATGTCTATGCTGTGGTTGGACAGCAGAGTAAGATAATGTGGGAGATATGGAAAAATGCATTCTGGTTATTCTTCAGTAATCAGTTGCAATGAAATATGATGTAAACAAATCTATGATATACCCTGAAAAATCATTTGACATAATAAAAATATTTTTCCTAGCATTGTAAAGCCTGATTATGAAGTAAAGAGCATGTGTATTGTCTACTGGAAAGCCATTGCACAAATGATTTGATAAGCACACACACACATACAGTGCCAAATGTTTGAGACTGTTTAGGTAATTTACTGCTGCATTACATTTAGCCATCTTAGAAAGGTGCGCTAATATGGAAGTAATGAAAAGTTAGGGGACAGATTTAGGGGTTTTAGTTGGATTCCTATTGGGATTAAAACAGATTACACAGGCTCTGCAGGTCCTCCTGCTGGGGCTGTAGGTCAGGAGGGGAGAGTCCACCGGCCGCACAGGTAAAGAGAGAGAATGGTTTTGGAGAAACTACGTACAAACTCAAAAGAAAGGAAAGAGAGCTTGGAGCAGAACCTCAAAAATTACTTATTTTGTGCCTGTAAATTGCTGTATTTTGTGAAATGTGAAAAGACAGTAAATTACTCTAGTTTTAGCATTTTATTGTGTCATCCAATTGAACTTTGAAAGGCATTTCCCTCTGGATACTATCAGGATGTGACATTTTCTAATTCAGGGGTTTTGTTCCCTCACCACATCTCTTCTTTACATGGAAAAAAACCTAGATTTTGTTCTACTAATCGTTTATGATTTAAGATGAATGTTTATGCAATATAGGTGAGAGATGTAATGATTCCATTGTCCAGATGCAGGTGCAGTTGAATCAGGGGTTTTAATAAAATAATCTCCAGGCATACAGCGTATTGACAAGCGTATTATTGCACTGATATAACGAAACACACAAAGTACAGTTGTAAACGTCAGAGAACTAAGAAACATCAAGTTCATCCCAGCCACCAATACTTCTCCAGAAGAGCCTGAAAGTTACGGGGAACTCCTGGATGACCTGTGGATGACAAAGAATGTGTCAAAATCAACAGGCAATCCCTCCGGAACAAAGGCTTGGTCAGGTGGACAGTAGGATGGAACGGGTGCTTGTGTGTATTCTGTTCGATTCCCCACAAGACTGGTTTCACAATACCTGCTGGTGGGATGATAGGTCTGACCACTGAAGAGAAGCCTTCATGTCGTGGACCATGAATGGGGCATCCGCCTCAACGTTCTTTGAGCACGGTAAGTCAGGAGGAACTCAAAAGGAGAGAAGAAGAACCCCCACATGGCTTGCATTTAGCCTTCTGATGATAATCAAAGTTGCAATGTTCCATGAACACCACAAATGGCTTCTTCGGCCCCTCCAGCCAATGTCTCCTCCTCTCTAATGCTAGTTTCACTGCCAGCACCTCTCTGTCTGTTCCTGAACCTCTCCTTTCAATTCTGGAAGGTGACTGCAGCAGAGTTGTGCGAACTCAGTCTGCAAAGTCTTCCATTACTGCAGGGCAGTGAAGGGGACAGCCAGAGAACTGAAATACCAAATAAAACAACGTAGAAATGAGTGAACCTCAGCAACGGCTGTAGTTCCTTGACAGTTGTTGATTCGGTCCAATTCAACACCACATCCACCTTCTGTTGTTCTATTCTCACCCCTCCTGGTCCAAGTACGTAACCTATGAAATGCATAGTTGCCTGCTGGAATTATATGGCACTTCTCAGCCTGGACATAGAGACTGTTGTCCAGCATGCAGCGCAGGATAGTGGCCACATGACAATCATGTTCCTCCATAGTGGCAGAGTGGATCAGAATGTTATCAATGTAGGCGAGCACCGGGTGACCTGGTGATCAGGAGCATGTCTCTGAATACTCCGTCTGCAAACGCCTAGAAGAGAAGAGACTCTACTAAATCCTTATACACCGCCAGGAAGTCAAACTGAGATTATGATGATAGACTCTCCAACGAGGTGGATCCACACAACAAGGAAAGGAAGGCCCTCTGGCAATGCTCTCCTCAACCGGTTATCTCTCTAGAGGTCAGCGTCATGAAGCTGTAGCCAATCACAATGACTGGCACCTGGACTTATGACAACCATTGCCATCAAGGCAGAGAGGGAGGGGAGAGACTATTAACACTCCATCAAGGCTCACACACCATGGCAGAATACACTGTGGAGTTCCGCCCTGTGGCTGCCACTAGCCGCTGGAATGAGGCTGCCCTGATCACCATGTTCCAGAGGGGACCGGACAGGGATGTCCAGACCATACTTACCAACCTTGAAACCTCAAAAATTGGGAGGATTTCCAAACAATAGCGGGGGTCTGGCGGTCCTCTACACAAAAAAATCACATTGATAGAGAATTGTGGCAATGAAAACCGGGCGTCTCCCAGGGGAGTTGGCAAGTATGGTCCAGACTGAGTTACCATGCCATGATGACAGTCTCCCCCTAGACAAGCTTATCCCCATGGCCATTTCACTGGATCACATGCTTTGTCAGCGGTGAAGTTACTTCTTCCATCAGCCTTACCTGGAGAGGGAGTTTGAGCAGATGGAGGTTGGTCACACCTGTTAAGCCGCTGGCGAGCAGCATAGGATGAACCGCCTGGGGATGAGTTTCTAGTGTTGGGGCTCAGAGCACCAACTGTGACTGCCGTCTTTGTCCCAGTGCCCACGAAGGAGAGATAGGCCAGTGTCGTTGGCGACAGGTCAAAAGATAGATGACCGTCGTCACTTTGGAAGCCTCTGTAACCGGAGCTCCAGAACAGAGTAACATTACTAGAGACACCCTCTTCACTTCCAGGTTACCATCTAAGCGGTGCAGGAGAGACATATGGGCGTCAGTCATCGATGAAAGCAAGGGTGACGCACCAAGTGGTGGAGATGGTTGAGAGGAGGAAGCTGGGAAATTATGGCTACTACTAACAGTATCTAAGGAGAGTTGAGGAAGCATCCGTAGTGCCTTGTTCAAAGCAAAACAAACTGTTTTCAACAAGCTTGTAGAATTGTTGAGGAAAATGTAAATACCATGTAAAATACCATTCTTCAAATTGAAGGTCTGGGGTGGGGTTACATTTTCAGTTCTGTGTGTAACGTATTATATATGTCCCATTGTTGTTTGTCATATTTCAATTTGTTCCTGAGTTCATCAGTTATTTTTTGGCTAAATAACTGCTAAAACAACTTGCAGCTGTTTCATACTGATTTGCAATTGATTTTGACTGAACAACATTAATGTAAGCACTGGGAGATATAACAATATATTGCAGCTAACTAATATTTTTATAACTTGCCATACAATCAGAGCAGACAATGTAATAAGAATTTACTGGCAATTAAGTTGCCAACTTCCAGACCAACTTCAAACTTAATAGCACAGGCAATTAATTTACTGTCAATAAAGTTGCCAACTGCTAGATGCAAATACATAGCAAAGGCAAGTACATTAATTTACAGCCAGCTACTAGCTGTTTATTCACAGCAGACGAAAATACAGTAATTTGCCTATAAACATGCCAATTACAGTAATCTACTGATAATACAGTAGCTAATTACTGACTCATGATTATTTTACAGTAAATTACAGGCAATTTAGTTTTTCTTGCAAATTTTGAGTATTCAATGGCAACCAGTAATTTACTGTAAATTAGTCAGGATATTTTTTACATTGAATACTATTTAAATACATCGAATTTTGAACATTTTACTAAGGAGGTCTTCTCTGATTTCCATGCACATCCATAGACTTCAGTTAGTAGACAGAGAAAACAAGGATTACTGTGCCATAATAATTTAGGTCGGCCTGCAAATAAATATAAAAAGCATGCATCTGCCATTTTTAAGATGAAATGGAAGACACCATGTATAACAATAAACTAAACCTCTGCTACACCTTTTCATTCTATTGAGTCAATTTCTTGATTTTCCACATCACTGGATTCAATCAATTACAAGAACACATAGAACTGGGGGCAGTGTGCTGGAGAGGCCCTATTCTTTGGCTATGGGCATGGCGCTCCAACAGAGGCACACCATAACCTGACCTACCTACCTGAGAGCAAAGCACCATTCCCCGGTCGAGTCAACACAAAGCCTGCCTGCTCAGGAAATATCATATCTCCCGCATGCACCATTGGTCACCAAGAATGCATTGTCTGGAACAGGATCATTAAACAGTGCAAATAATGGCACACGTTTGTTAATCTTTCGAGCTCGGGGCTGGCCCAATAAGATGACTGGAAAGTTCTGAGGTCACCAGGACAATAAGAGAGCCTAACATCATGCCATTGTTTACAGACCGAAGGGGGCATGCTGCCGTGTGCTACGTGATACCATTGTAAGGCATTAGCGTCCGTTTTCGGTGAGGAACACATAGTTTAATCCCTTTTCAGATTGTAACAGGACCCTGTAATCGACTGCAGTGTTTGTGTCATGTTTCAGTATTCTTCTGCAATCCCCTGCTCTTCAGCGTCCTCCAACTCAGAAAACATATTTCATAGTTTATCAAGTTTAACTGACCATATGCCTCTTAGATTACATATACCTTTTCACAGTAACATTGACAGATTACAAATAGTTTTTTTCTTAATAGATTGCGTAATGAAAATGACATTAATCTGATTCCACCAACACACCACCAACACTGGCCTAAAGTGTCCAGTCCTTGATGGGATGTAATCATTCAGTCTAGTATTCCTGCTATATTTTCAGTGTATACTGACCAATTTAAAAAGGAGCTATGAATGACTTCTCATGATTAGTGGAAATCTGTGTTGCTTTTTCTAGAAAACCAGAAGAAAATGTGGACAAACAAAACTGACGTTGGCCAAATTCTATTCTAAAACAGCCTTTACTAAACAATTCAGCTGAGTTGAGTAATGAAGAAGAATTATCTGAGGGGAGTCAATTCTCAGACAACAGAGAGACCAAAACTTAATAACCTTCCCAATAAAAATGTTGTACTATATTTTTGCTTCGATTTAAATGCTGACCAAATACTGTACTCCATTAGGGTTAGGGTTAGGGTTAGGGTTACTTCAATATTGTTTAAAAAAAAAGCATTTCTTTTTGCGCATGCACAGGCATTTACATGCTATTGGTTTGGTCAAAATAAAACGTCCTGTGCAAAGCCCAATGCAAGACTTTCACAAATAAGGAAAATATGTTATTTATGTGTTTGGGGCTTTGAGGACAAAATGTTTATTTTTACTTAAAGTTGACATATATCCCTTTAAAGCTAGGCTAGCATATCTATCTATTTACATATGATAAACTTTGTGGCTGAAACCTTGCAACCTTGCACCTTGCATTTGTTTTCAAACTGAAACATCTTTTGCTATCCACATATATATTTCTTTAGTTTTCAGAGGAACAAAACAAAAAAGCAGAAACAATGCTGAATCCTAGGTTAGTCCATATGGCCTGGACAATAGTATTGGCACCTTTTTAGAAGTTACAAGAAATAATTACATTTCGAGTAGGTGATTCACATTAAACTTATTTGTGGTGAGTCACAGGTGCCTGCAATCTATGAATTGTTCATTTAAGCAGTTGAAATAGAGCAAGTCCTCTGTTGTTTAACGCCACTACATGGATCACACTGAGCATGGAGGAAAGCAAACAACGCTACGGACAGAAGATCTAGGCCACGCATGGACTCCCTAGGCTATATGTCCTAGTCAAGAGACCTTTCTGCTCCTGCGTCCACAGTGTGCAGATGAGACCATATTAGAGATTTTTGATAGAGGGCATAAACTCGTTTATAGGAAGAAAATAACACTGTGGCAACAGTCAGCCATAGTAGAAGTTCGCTGATGTTTTAGCATTGCTTTGTTGCCTCTGGCACTGGTGCCTTGAATCTGTGAGCTGCACCATGAAATCTGGATATTTAATTGAAGTCTGTGTGGAGCATTTGTCAGCAGTTATTTTATCCAAAGGCTGTGCTACCAAATATTAGATCTAGGGTGTAAATTTCATGCTTATGATATGATCTAAAAGGATATGTTAAGTTCTGCATCAAACACAAAGAAGAATAAGAATTGTGGAGACCAAAATACATTTTAGAAAAAAAATTTTCTTTAAATGTGCAGGGGGGGCCAACATTTTAGTTCCTGACTGTATATGAAAGAAAGAGAGATGAAGTTTCACCTTGCCTAAAAGACCAGCCTGAGTCTTTGTCGAAGATGACATGAGAATCACATATGCTCACATTGAGCAACCATCCATCTGTCTGGCACGTGTCTCACCCGACAGGAGGGTAGGAGCAGAAAGGTGGTTGTACCATCAATATGCAGCAATAACTATCCCATCTTTAAGGTTACTGTCCATCACTCAAGGATAATCTACAGTTTATCAACTTAGATTACAAATTGGGATAAGGGATCAGAGTACAGATACAAGGCACTACCATACACTACCAGTGTGTTCCAGTCCACTGTGCTTTCAACAGATATGTCCCTAAGCATTTCCTCCTGGTTTGGCGAGCCTTTGAAGTTGGCGCGGCAGCAGTTCCCCGCCCTGGGAACCGTGCGGGGCACAAGGCCGGCACACGCCCTGAAGGACCCAATATGGCTATCACACAAAAGGAGCCATTTAGGACCTGCACCAACAGCACCTTGTTGGCCTTGTGGCAGGAGAAGAGGCAAGGAGGGGGGTCCGCCAAGGGCACGCCCGGGGCAGCTGGTCCCGGTCCGTCTGAGATGAGGAACAAGAATAGGGCCCAGGCCTTTAATTGGTAGAGACCTCTCAGCAGGTAGCCATTGTGGGGGTAAAAGAAGCTTAGCAGCACGAGTCTCTGGTGAACATGGCCCCAAAGCCCACAGCACTGCTAGGTAATAGGCAGATATGGTCACCAGGGATGAGGGGTTGATAATCATATATGGTCTGAGGGGACGGGACGGTGGAGTATTACCAAAGCAGGGTTAAGGAGGAGTCAGATGGCTGTAAAGGGAGCCCCGTGAAGAAGTCAAGCGTGCCAGGCTGTGACTTTGTAGGCGGGCTCCACAGGTGTTCTCCAGAACAAGAACAACAATGATTGACTCATGTTATCAGAAGATTCACTAAGTGTTGTGAAGAGCCAGAGGCCACCTCATTTAAACTACCTTTGGTTCAGTCACCTCATCTTTCTGTAGTTATTTGATGGGGACGATGCTCTTCCCAAACTGTTTTACAACTTAATTATGTTCTGATTTGATGTTTGAGTTTGACCCTTTACTTAGAACCAGAAAAAGTGACACAACGCTTACCACTACACCTTGAAATACTTTAGATAAGATTGGATTACCAAAACAATATGAATATGTGTTAGGTTGTCACAGTAGCATTTCTGCTTTATTTGCTTGATCTAAAACAGGCCAGTTCCCACAGATTATGGATTTGAAAAGGTGTTTCCCATCTACTTGTTCTGTTTCTCTCCCATCTATTGTTATCTCTCCCATATTAACTGTTTATTGAAGGGGCCTTTGTTTAACCTGGGCCTCACGTAGCAACACCTCACTAAAACAGAAAAGACCTGTTTACTACTTAACAACAGCTTGTAGGCAGACAGCGTGGCACGGTTGTTGCCCAACAAATCCTGTAGTGGCAGTCCCCCGTCATTAGAGCTCTCGGCAGGGGGGGCCGAAGCAGAGAAAGGGCCTAGGGAAGTTGACATCTGTGCCAGGGCCAAGGAGGTTAGATTCCCAGGTACTCCACCTGTACTCCCTCATTACTGCCCCAGAGAGGGGGCAATTAACAGGCAAACTGCTCCAAGTCAGGGGGGTCCAGCCGTACAGGCTTATGGTAGACCATGGAGGTAAAGTAGGGGATGGAGGGCGGGCAGTAATTTAAGCTGTAGAGCCATGCTGATTACTGGGAGGCCTGGAAGGAGCAGCATGGAGCTAGCTCATTACAATAAAGATGGATCAGAGTGGGGAATCACAAGCCAGCTGACTGGTCTCGCGCACCACAGCCCTCCCCTCCACTCCCACTGTCTGGACACATTTCTCGGGATCCCCCTTTAAACTTGTGCACAGACAGACACACATGCACACATTTAAAAACACTAATCCTTACCATTGACTTGTTTTAACAACACACCAACACCAACACCATTGACAAGACAGTCACTGATGTGACGGATCAGTTTGCAAAGAACAGCATAATACCGCCAAGACTCTGTACCAAACAATAAGAAGCATGGAAATACATTAATGATCCAAAATTAGCTGGGCAGGAGTGTAATTGGAAAGCCACTGCCCACTGGCAAAAGGACGGAAAGCAGGAGCGATGAGTGCAGGGGAGAACTATGAGAATTATGTTGCATACAGTTGATGTAAATATATTTTCTTTACCCTGTTGGTTAGTAGCTTTTCTTCACAGCAGGCCCTCTTCAGTCTTGGCTGTGTTTGCTCATAGGTGCCTGATTTTTGTTTGTTTCTGATGCTAGCAAACCTGAAACCCACATGTATACATGACTCATGTCATGAGGCTTTACTATAGTGAATTCTATTATTAGCAATGTTGGAACGTTATTGTAATTTCACTACTATTCGCAGTAACCAGTAAAGTAACGCATTATTGTTCACATTTGAGTAACTAAATTACAGCTACTGAAAATTTTAAAGGGGTCGTTACTTTTTACTGTTGCTTTCCCCATTTTACCGATAACAAATGTGTATTTCTTTTCCTCCTGGTCACTCTTTACTGTTTATGCTCAAACGTTACTCTTTCCTGTATATATTTCTGTGGGCAGTTCGACAGCTCATCGTTCTATATAGCCCCCCTTTCTTGTGCTCCCTTAAAGTTATTTTACTAGCGTGAGGAAGAAGGTTACAGCGAACCACTCATGCTATTTAGGGTTTGCTAATATTATTTAAATCTGTATTGTTATGTAAGTGTGTTTCATAAAGAAGTAAATACTTTTTAAGGGGTGCCTCTGGTATTCCAAATTCATAGTTTTGGTTCTAGCTGGTAACTGGTAAATTAATATTTGGTAAGCGCTCTATCTTTAGTGGTTGTAGTTGTTAGCTATATAGGTAAGGTTGGCATACTGAATAGTTAAAGTCACAGCAGCGGTACCAGCTTGAACAAAACAGTATGGGGAATATATTGTTACTTTAAACTTAAATAACATTCATTGCTAACCATTTTGAGAAACTTATATCATTTTATTTCGTCCGCTTTGAATGTGGGAATATTATTTTGAGCTGGGAATGTAAGCCATGAGTTTTGAGGCTTGTTGGTTGGCCATTTGAGGCTAGAATAAATAAATTTAACTAAAATTTTGTGTGTGGTTTATTCAATTGCTTAGTAAACAATTCATGGTTTATTAGATTATTATATGTGTTGCAGTTTTAAAATATATGTATATATCGGGGCCTATTGGCTAATAGAAAGTACCACAGAAAGATCACAAGTTAGCGGGGTGGGATAAAAAATAAAGCCTGTATTTCAGAGTTTGAATATAAATTGGGAAACGCAAACGTTACTAACGTTAGTAACGCTTTACTTTTTTATGGGAGTAATCAGTAAAGTAACTTAGTTACTTTTTTAAAGAGGTAATGAGTAACTGTAAGTAAATACAAATTTCCAGTAACTAGCACAATACTGATTATTAGAACCCTCCATTGAAGCTACGAGAAACATTTAATCATTGATAATGCATGTGTTAATGTTGCTATGGTGCATCAATGTGTACCCACTGTAGATCCCTGGCTGTCACCCATAAGATCTGTTATGGGGACAGCAGCCTTTTGTTTTTAATTGTGACTTCCTCATCCTCCACACATTCAAAGTCCAAACATGTAGAAAGCATAGTAAAATCACTTAATGCATCTTCTTAATTGGCACAAAAGACAAACAACAGGCTGCAGGCTGAATACCCTGTGATCACCCACTGCTAATGGTCCCTTATCTGTAAAACTATCTTATGACTGTGTGTGTACATGTATCCATGTGTATATACAAACTGAAATATGCTTAAGGGGTGCCGTCCGTCTTGAATAGTGGTGTTTTCTTCACCTAGGCTTTTCCCTATGGTGCTGCCAAAGGCTTTTCCCTATGGCGCTACCAAAGGCTTTTCCCTATGGCGCTACCAAAGGCTTTTCCCTATGGTGCTATCAAAGGCTTTTCCCTATGGTGCTGCCAAAGGCTTTTCCCTATGGTGCTGCCAAAGGCTTTTCCCTGTGGTGCTGCCAAAGGCTTTTCCCTGTGGTGCTGCCAAAGGCTTTTCCCTGTGGTGCTGCCACAGGCTTTTCCCAATGGTGCTGCCAAAGGTTTTTCCCTATGGTGCTACCAAAGGCTTT
>JAVQIZ010149593.1:0-14247 GCA_036023535.2 Galaxias brevipinnis | reverse complement strand
GACCAATTTGCCATGGGAGACCCTACCAGGGGCTACAGCCCCCGACAACACAGCTCCCAGGGTCACAGGGACACTGAAACCCCTCCACCACGTTAAGGTGGCGATTCTCGGAGGGAATCAAATTATTTTAACTTTGACCTTGGTTGCCTTTGAAAGCGAAACCAATGAGAGAGTAGCTGTGTGACGTAGCCAAAAAGATTCTGAAACTAGCTTGCTGCCCCGCTCCCAGGTGAAACTTTTTTTTTTTTATCTCACTGTGTTTCTCCTTGTCAAATTAAGGTTTAATAAAATATAGCTGTTTATGTACATTGCTATGCCAGGCAGATAAAGTCACAGAGGCCATGCTATGTATGTAAACATTAGTTTAGCAACAGTAAATCTCATCATGCAGATGACGTATATCTGCGCTGCGCTTTACTGCTGAAATTAAATATAAATCACATTTCAGTCAGGACAACTTGCGATATATACATTTTTTTATTGTCTTTTATATTATTTAACTGGGTATTACAAATAAGATGGTAATACATAAGTTGGCGTCAAGGGTCTGTTGCTCTGAAATACTTTCCCGCCCAAGACCATATTCAGTCAACATCAACAACCATGGGTAGGAATCAATTCCCCTCTGATGGCCCCGAGCAGGCTGATGCTGGGGTGGAGGTGGGTGCTCAGCAGCAAGAGCAGGAGGGTAGTGTGTAGGCAGCAGTGAGCAGTTGAGCCGTTGTAGGAGCCAGTGTGGTGAGAGAACTGCGGTTTACGAATACCACATTAAACTAATGAGCATATGCAAGGGGTTGATTGGTGTGACGTGGACAGTAGCTGTTGTTTTGAGTTGCCCGCATAAACTAGTTGCCCGCATAAACCCGCATAATCTGCCAGGGTGCCGCCTCATTAATTTGATTTGATTAGTTTTGTATGACTTTCTCACAATACTCACCCAAGCAGTAAGCACTAAATATTGACAACTAAATAGAGACAAGAAAATCTGTGTAATAGAAACAAGTTTCAAAACAATAATTTGAAGATGCCGACAGAATTTACTTTATTCTTAGAACAAGATAAAAAAATAAGAGGGATTATATGGATAATAGCTGTCGTAAGAGGTGCTGTGGAGACTTCTGTTTTGTTTTGAGAGGTATAAATAATAGAGATATAAAGCAAGTTATATCTCCGCAGAACATGTACTGTACAAAAACATCTTCAAAACAAGGATTAGTAAGACAAACAATTGTGTGATTGACATTACTCTGATTCTTCAGCCTTCTAATCATAATTTATCAAATTTGCTCAGTGTTTTGTCAGTTATATTACACTCGATACGTTCGACTCCTCTCTATGGGAAACGCCCTTAGAGTGTGCATCTTTCACTGAACACTTATACCACAGCACCTTGTAATCAACAAGGCTCGTGAGACATTAAGGGTCGCGCGCACCCACGTCAGCTACACTATATATACAGTAGCAGACCCATGTCATTCCAGATTTTCATCATTCAGCCAGGTGTGAACATTAACGGTGTCCTCCTGTCTAGTGAACCTTAACTTCAGTGTTCGGTCTGAGGATTTTCTCCTTGCTAGCAAGGAAAATGTTTTCTCTTGGCTTTAGCGTTTCTTCTGCTTTCCATTGCCCTACTTAATGTAGCACCACAGCAGGCGAGGTTTCTAGCTCTCGCTGGCGAGCTAGGTCCTTTCCACCGTGCCTGTTAGCCACTAGGTCCTCCTCTGAGTTTACGTTGTGGTTTTTCAGCACGTTTTTTTCCTTTCTGTTTGTTAGCAGCTTGTGCTCCATTTTCGAACATGTGCCTTGCCAACTCTTCTATCAGTCCGAGTGTAGTCGGCAACGTGGTTAGTGTCCCCTGTTTTGCCTAAGGGCCTGTGGGGCATCGCTAACCGCAATTGTTTATTTACAAGAGCTGCTGTCCTCTATTTTGCCTGTGATCTTTGGGTGCTGATTTGTTTGCGGTCATGGAGTGCCCCGCGGTGCTGTCTGTGTACTTTCTGTGAAGAAGCGGAGAAGTGCTCATTGTCTCCCTGTTATTTATTTTATAATATACATTTTTTCTGGCCTGTATGGGTCGACTTCTTCCTTAGGGATTATGATAAGCTCCCAGCCAAAGGCCTAGTTGCTTGTTGCCGTTTTAATTGTGTTAACTGAGAATGGCTCTCACTTTGCTGATAATCACCCCGTTGACAGTGATACGACACTAACTCTCCGCAACGTATTATTTTTCTTGTACTGTTTCTCATCTAGTTGAGTTCTGCAAACCTCTGAAATTAGATCATATACTTGAATTTACTAATGTAAGTAATAGTTTCACAGAATCAGTATTTATCCTGCCCTCTTTAAGTTCTCAAGTGCGTACCTCTGGAATTCTTTTAAAAATTAAGTTCAGAATTCTTACTGTGCTTTTACTTTTAATTTCTGGAAATGTCAAAATTAACCCTGGACCTGCCTCTTCTTCTAATCTGCCTACCCCCAGCAGATTTTAAAGATAGACGCAGTCTTCATATTGCATATGAATGTTAGCAGTATTAGATTTAGTTTGTGTCTGGGTGCAAACTTTTGATCCTGATATTCTCATCAGGTCATGTCTGAGACTTGGTTAAATAAGTCTGTACCAGATTGTTTAATAAGCATAAATGACTACTCGCTGTTTTGTGCTGATCGTCCAAGCAAAGGAGAGGATGTCGCTATTCATGCAAAGTCGAAGTTCCACTGCAGTGTTACAAAAACGTTTTCTAAACATAAACTTCTTGAATTACTTGTAACAACCATTGTCTTATCACATTACTCCTTTTTTATTTCAAATTTTACTGTCATGAGATGTTATAAGGCCCCGTCTGCTATTCATTCATTATTGGGCATATTGGCAGAGAAAAATAATTTCTAATTTGTACTGCTGGGCGATTAAACTGGGACTGGCTCTCCACAGTATCAGACAGCCTTAAAGGGTTTTGTAGCGTGCTGAACCTGTCCCAGCTTGTTAATTTCCCTATACGTCCAAATCTTAAACAAATCATCTTTAATAGATTTGATACTTATCAATACCCCTTGAAATACTCAGCTGTTGGTGTTTTCTCTCAAACAACCTCAGTGATCATTGTGCTATTGCGTGTGTTAGGGATACACGATACCCTAAAGCTAACTCTTGTTTGGCCATCTACATAAATGTTTTAATGTTTGTGGAGCAATCATTTCTTTGAGACATTAATAGCTGTGATCGCATTAGAATAAAATTAATTCCAGACGTGGAATCCGCATGGAGTTATTTCCAGGACATTTTTTAATCTACTACTAATAAACATGCTCCTCAGGAAATTTCATAAAAGGGGAAGAGAGAACGCATGGTTCTCTTCAGAACTTATCCATGAAAGAAACGCTACCTGGGCCAAGGCCAGAGAACACAATACTTTCAATATCTGCGTAATAAATTCACATCTCTTATCAGAAAATCTACGTCTGAGTATTATTTCAAATCTGTCTCTGAAAATTTAAACAATCCCTCAAAATTCTGGTAAATAGTTAAATCTTTATTCAATATCAATAACTCATCAACCCTGCCTCAGCAAATCCTTCGTAAATTTCAGACTATAACAGACAAATCTCTTATAGTTGATATTTTTTATGAACACTTAATCACTGCTCGTAACTTACTTGAAAGTACTCGTATGCTAGCTCTGGTGCTGCAGCTCCTTGTGTTATTCCCGTCTCTAGCACTTTTGAAATTGATATATTCCTGTTGATGCTGTGAAAAAAGCCTGCTTAACCTTACCTTAACCTGCTTAACCTGACGGTCTTGATCCCTGTCTCCTTAAGCATGCAACAGATTTGACAGCTGAGCCTTAAGCTCATATTTTTTATTTATTTCTCTCTACCAATACCATTCCAAAAGTTTGGAAACTTGCATATGTTTTGCGTCCTTTAAAGGCAGGGCTAATAACAACTTCTACTCTGTAACAACTACTTAACAGCTCTGTTGTTTGCAAAAAAAAATCACTCGTCAGTCGTTAATGCTCAACTTAAGGTTTATCTGTGGGACAATGACATACTGTGCTCTGAACAGTCAGGTTTCAGATCTAGTCACAGTACTTTAACTGCTTGCTACCTGGTATTAAATTATATTGTGGAAGCACTCGATAAGAAAATGCATTGTGCTGCTCTTTTTATTGAATTGTCAAAAGCTTTTGGTTCTGTTGCTCATCCCACTCTGTTGACCAGACTGTCATTGGGTTTACCTCCGGAGTGGCAGATTGGTTAACAAATTATCTGTCAGACGCTGAGAAGCTTAGTTTTTCTGTCCATATTGACAAGCTTTTAAAGAAAAAGGAGGGTAAAGCTAGGTGTTTATTAAAGGAACAAAGCTTATTTTTTGCTCCCTGTGAGGAAGAAACTTGTATTGTCTACTTTTTTACCCCTAATTGATTATTGTGACTGCTTGTACATACGTGCCTGACATACCTTGTTGCAGGCTACTGATGCAGTTTTCATGATGCTTTACATTTTGTATGTAATGCTAGGCAGGTGTAAGGAAACCAATCACCCAATCTGCCCCCCTCTTTGGTTGAGATTAGAGGAACAGGCCCAAAAGGCCCTGGTAAACACTCCAGGGGGGACAGCATGTTTCTCTCACACAAAGGACCTTGGGTTTAAACAAAACAGCGCACAGCTGCAACTCTAAGGATAAAAAAATTGTGATGAAGAAATTGTTGCCGAAAGAACATTCATTGAAATTATTGGACATTGACAACAAGAAGAAATTGTAATATCAATTGTTTGTATTTCTAATAATTATATATCGTGTGTTGTTTTTCTAAATGAACCATCATAGCTTGCATAGTCATGTTTGGTTTTGAAATGGTCACAAAGCAATTTCGTAAACTTAGCAGACGTTATACAGAACATATTCCAAGTATCTTATGAAGTGAAAGAATTCACACCTTTGCTTACTGGCATTCAGCCAATCGAATGACCCAGGCCACCTTCCCTACACCCGCTTGCTAAACAGCATAAACAGCTTTCTCAAAGAGGAAGCTATGGTTTGAAACATCCGCAAGTAACCTGGGAGGCCACCAAGTTGTTACCACGGATTAAATAATCGCACCCCCTATTACCTTGACCACGTGTCCACCAACAATCTTTAGAACAAAGGAATAGGCTTTTGACCTAGGCCGAGAAAAGCCCTTGATACACTTTTGAACTTAACTACCACTTCAGAGCAAAGACACCTTTATTCAAACCACGTTCGGGACTTCACAACTTCCAACGTTATTCGAAACGATTCAGAGCTTTTAACCAAATCTACTGAGTCGGAACCAGCGAACCTTTGTTCTTACCCCAAGAGGTCAAATACCACGTCAAAGAAACATTTATTCAAACAACAAACTAAGTTCCAGAACTTTCAAACTTTACACAACAAACTGAGTTTCAGAACTTTACCACTAAAACCACGGGCGACTTCTCCGCTTTGGTCCAGCCGCAACACAGGACGTGGACCAAATGTATTCATTGCCACAGCTCCGCCTATCTCACAGTAACGTAAACTCATGCTATTCATCACATTGAGCGTTATGATGCTGTGTTGTGTTTAGAGTAATCTGGTCAATATTTTTACTGCTATACTGCGTATGTTTAGATTCTAACCATAGCGTTAAATATCTACTAACCTGTTTTATTTTATTAATGTTATTATTTAGTCATTCTTTGTAGTAACGTAATTATTATGCTTTCTTTAGATTAGTAAATAAATAGAATTGCTTTGCATTTAAACCCAGCTGTGTCTTTCGTTTTCATACAATCATTTATTGTCGTAACATCACTACTTCAGAATTGAGATTGAAAACGTTAACTATTACATTATTAAATGAATGATAAGATTCGGTTTCCCGCAGAGCCGTGCTTAAGATACATTCTGTGTGGTGGTGCTCCGTACATAGGCAATTACACTGAAACACCTAGATCGATTATAATATTAATTTATGAATTAATGGATAATCTATAAAAATGTATAAAGCGTGATTTACACAAGAAGTAGTAAACCAAATCCCCTACACAGGGCAAAAGCATTTATTTTATTTTTTTTTAAATCAAGTGATTAAACAATGAAATGTTCAGAATTTGTGTTACTAACCCAATTAATAAAACCAAATATATAAATTGTCAATTTTTCTAAAAGTGACCGTTTTAGTGTCGAAAGAAGGTTTTTAAATTTGCAGAGTTGTTGCTTCCGTGTAGCCAACTGAAGTCGTTAAAAAGCCAGAACCTCATACGGTCGACTTTGACATTACTGTAGTCTTTTACTGTGAGCAAAATAATAAATATTTTATGATATGGTAAAACGCATTATATTTACATGTTATATAATCGTTTACCAAAATAAATGGTGCAATATTTAAAAGTATACTTCGAAAACAGCAATTGCGTCAAATTACTTCGTTGTTTTAGGACATGTACACCAGGCTCCGACATTCTACCCTACTACTAGACAAACAAACTTATATAGATGGATAAATTATAGATTTATAAAACTAGCGCATAAGTATAGCCTATGCTGTTGATTGGACCAAGACGCAATCTTCACTTCCATCATGACAAGACGTTGCATTATGTGGTTCACCGAGGGCTCTGATCTGATTATATCCATACTTACAAATGAACACTAAACAATTTAATTCTTGAATAGATTCAATATTAAAAAGGGTTAGACATGTTTGGAAGGTAAACGACAAAAGCAGTAGTGTTAACGTTTTTCTTTTATTTGTGGCAACCAGTCTAGAATGTATGTTTATAGGAATGCAGTGGCGGGCCGTGCATTTCACACCTAGGCCTTCAGTGATGTCCTACACAGTCCTACCTGAATTATTCCACCTCTTAATACCATCAATATGATGCCATGGCTCTGGAAACTATACATTTAGACAGAAACACAGTATAACGGGCGTTGCATCACCTTAACATAGTCAAGTACAACAGAGTTATATTAATATTTCCAATGCATTTGTAATCAATAAATCCGCATTTACAATTAAGAGTGTTAAACTACCAGCTTGGATACTGTCAAAACTTTAAAATAAAAGGCGCTTTTAAGGGATTAGTCAACAAAGTTTTATTAAGTCCACCAAAAGTATGTAAGCTTGAACAAGTTTGTTCACTAAACATTGTATTGACGCACCTAAAGCAGTTTTATTTAAGAAACGTGACATAGCTCTGCCTCTCAATAGTGCGTATCCAATCAAAAGACATGCACGTGCTGACGTTATCGTATTCCTACTAGCTGACCCCGGTGTCGCCAACTCGAAATCTGATTGGTTAACGCCAGAGTTTTGTTTCCGTTCACTTTAAGGTACAGGCACCCGCACTGTTGATTCTGAAGGCCTAAGGGCAGATTTCTTGGACCCTGGCAACACATTATGGCTGAAATGATTGGATAAAAGCTCTAACATAAAGGCCAGCCTTCCAAATCTCGATCTGAGGCTGGAAGCAGCGCAACCAAGAGGAAAGCTATGAAATTAAGAGACTATGGGGAATAATTTTATAAATATTTGTGGGAAAAATATATCAAAATTTAATTTATATTCTGATGATGTTTAGGCCAGCAGAGAAGGCCTTGCTGGCCCTGACGGCCCACCACTGTCTAAACGATAATGGAGTTTACGCTGTGTGCTGTTGTGGGATACCAGACGCCGACACTCCTCCACCACAAACACAACAGTCTTCAAATTGAGAACACACATTTAACTTTTTTCCTGTCTTTGCAGAATTGCAATTATTATTTCACTTTCAAATTAACAGGTTTAACGTGTTTGAGTAGGCCATGGGTAATTCAAATGCTTATATTGTATTTGCTTTTCACCTACTTATCCAGTAGCTCATATATATAATGGCTCAAACATCAACATATACGGTACACAACAACTGAAGGAACAACTGGAAACAACACACAATTAAATCTTTGTGTACAATACAGCATGAGGGCAGACTTTTGTTTTTTTTTGATTTCACGGTCACTCCTCTGCACAGGTCATTATACAACTCCCAGACAGGATTTCTTCGGCAATAGGCCACATAATGGCCAGGCGCATCTTTGTTCAAACCTTCTTCGAAACCAATGACTACCCTCAAAATGAACATTTCTCCCTGTAGCACCAGACTGGAAGGGAATTCACTCAAAGAAATGTATCTTGGTTGGGCCATCATTGGTGCTGCTGTTGCATTGCCAAGGCTTGTCAGGTCAGTGTCAATCCACACATCTTCCATCAACCTGAGACAACGATAGTATTTTATTCATCCCACAGGTGGAAACACATAATAAAGCAAGAAGCACACAAATAAGTAAACTAAGCTAAAAGACAAATAATCACAGAAATAAAATAGATAAGAAAACATAAATAACCTAATAATTTGAGAGAAATGGTTTAAAATAAAAATAACAAGCAATACACATTCAATATACTTTGTGGTGTGGGGGTTGAGATTGATGTGTGTGTTATGAGGTAACTGTAACCTGTACGTATGTGTGACTTTGCCCGCGCAGAGAACTTTTCCATGAGTGGAATCTCTTAGTTTCAGTTCAGCAGGACACAGAGCTGGACTCGGGAGCACACTGTGGCAAGAGGACTCGGAGAGGCTAAGCCCTTGCTCCACAGCTGTTTTAAGATTAGCCATACCTGCAGCTTGTAGTAAAGCCACATCAGTAGCAACATATGACACTTCTCTTGTGTTCCCAGTGCTGAGATGGCAATATGGTGAGGAACACTTTTTCATGAGGAGGACACTCGGGTTTATTGTCATTGTTTTTTCAATTATTGTTGTGATGTTGCACTGAACATCAATTTGTAAAGCACCACACCTCAAATTACTACTCAGCACTTCTCCTCTCTTTGTGTAGGCTTGTTGAGTCACACCCTTTGTGACAATTGATTTCACAAGGTGGATAAATGGGCTGTTTGCTTCCTTGCCACACATATTTGCAAAGGTAATGCTGTCACAGAAGGCACAACACAGACTCTGACAAAAGGCATCAAATGCACAAGTGTTCAGCACAGACACCCATGATTTGCCAAGTTTTATAGGCTGTTGAGTATTTCCATTTCTTAGAAGATCCACTTTAACCTTTTTCCTCATCATGGATGGATCTGTTTGGAGCCAATTAGGACAGGGAGACAGGTAAGAGCTGCTCTTCCTCTTTTTTGGGTGGAAGCCCAAGACCTCTCCAGTTTTCCACAGTGTCATCTGTTGTAGTTTCCTTCTCAGACTGCAGAGAAGGGTAAGACTCTATTGTTTGTACATCTGTAATACTCTGGTGTGGATCATCTACTTTGTCTTGCTGTGTGTCAACAACTGCATCTTTTTTTTCCCCCCACTTGCCAAGCTGATTCGCATCCGGCCTTCGATAAAGGAAAGATGGCGGGCAACAAACCTATCCACTCGAATGGGCATGTTGTCGTGTTTGAACAGGCCATGTTTGATCATTTTAAACTCAGCCTCAACACGAGCTGAGCTTACTGTGAGGTTGTTGCTTTTGCAGAGAGGCACCATCACCCCTGTCTAGAGTGGTAGGTAACCTGCAAGTCTTATTATATTTGGTACAAGATCAGGGAGATAGTACATGTTATCTCTATCCCCATTGTCCACAGCAAGTGACCTGCTCTCCTCACATATTTGGGTCACCCAATGTTTTAGGTCTGAGTTCATTTTTTCACAGATATCCACTCCTGCCATGTCATCACTCTCCACATCTGGAAGGGACACAACATCTTCTGCGATTTTCTTTTTGAGGTATTGTTTGCATTTTTCTGATAAAACGGGTGTCCCTGTGATGTCGTTGCCCTCGGCCTCACTGAGTGCCACAATAGCAATACTGCGAAGTACTTCTTTTGGATCATCCAAAGACTTTGATTGCAGAATTTGTGCTACTGACCTGACAAAAAAGTTTTTACCTGTATGCTTTTTTTCTGAGGCAGTCCCAATGGCAGATCATTTTAATACAGTGTGCCACGTCAACCCTTACAAAGCAGGGTGGCAATTTGGCAGCCTGGTTTCCCTGTAAGACCCCAAAGCTCTCATCTATGTAGCTCCTCAAATCTTTATGGGTAGTGAAAGCCTTGATTACTGCTCCCAGCAATGCCAATGAGAAATCACATACAACCTCTTTTGGAGTCGGTGCATCTGCACAAATCCATTCAGAAATCCAATGAGTGATAGCATTGATGTCATGTCTCTCTGAGATCATCTGTACCACTGGGACATTAGAGCTGCCATCCCCTGCCATAACATCCTGGTATAAAAATATATGGCCAGAGAGTTATTTGGGTCTTACCAGCTTCTTCACTACAGAGCCTGTGGCATCAAAGCACACTGTGGAATGAGGTGATCTCTTGTAGATATGCATTTGGGACTGTGTCCAATAATGGCAGAAAAACTTGTCCAGTCCTATGTCATGTATATTTCCACTGTGAGCCTCACTGTATTTAAGTAACTGTAAAGACATTATGGGATCTTTGTGGCCCAATTGTAAATGGCTTTGTTCCTGTTTTGCCTTGCAAAGGGTTGCCAATTTAGGAAGATGGCTTGGCTCTGGATCTCCTAAATCCATGAGTTTTGCAGCCTCTGATGCCCGCCATACATGAGGTTCCAGTCTTCCCTCAGTCAGTTCTTTGACTACATGGACACGGAGGTTCCTAGACAGGGCGCTCTTGGAGGAGCCAGGAGAGAGTCATCAGTTTTTATCAATGCACAGTTGAGGATCATTGGTGTGTTGACTTTTGGCTCTTTCTCACATGCTATGAAAAGCTGGCCATGGCATTCTTTGCAGTGGCCTCTGATTTCAATGTAATTATGTCTGGCCAGGGAATACACCATGGTTCTTTTAAAAACAAAGGCGCAGGAGCTTTTCATCGCCTTCCATATTTCTCCATTGATCACGTGGGTCCAGGTGCCAGGCTTTAAAATGGTGTATTCCCTTCTTTGTTTTAATGAAGTTTTCCTTATGTGTTCCATCTTTGCAGTAAGAAATGTAATCCATTTTTCAAATGGAAGTTCCAGCATGAAGCACTTACAGTCCTTTTGTTCTGAAGTAAAGAAACCTGGCCAACAGTTGAAGTTGTCACTTGTGTCACTTGTATCAGTTATGTCAAGATTGTTTGTTTCCACTGTACCCCAAAGCAGACCAAATGTTATGTCTGTTCATTTTCACAAATGTGTACAGGGATTTTGCTGTGAACTTTTTGTGTAGTTGCTCACTTAACTCCATCCACACTGTGTTTTGGAGTGGCTATGTTGCCGTTATTTACTATGGCATCTTTGGATGCACAGAGGACTTTAAAAATGTTCTCCTTGTCCACCCCTCCTTTTCTGGGCATCTGTTTTTAAGAAAGACAAATGCACCTGCAATTACTAATTTAAAACAAAGAAAACCTGTTTTTTTGTCTTGTGCATTGACACACGTTCTAATGACACTTTAGTGAAAGACTTTTGGCCTCAATTTTAGGTATTGTACATATTGACATATGTCAGGAACGTTAAATAAGAGTGAATTGTTCAGGTTAAACCATAAATGCACATGTAATTTGCCATTGTAACATGGGCCAAGACCAAAAGGACACCTTTCAACAGTGAATACATAAACATAACCCACTCATTTCTATGATTCTTATCAGCTGGATTTTTTACAATATGTATTACAAGCAAAAAATTTTAACAGTTAAAATATTTCAGGATTTTCCAAATAATTCACACATGATTAACAGCTTGTGTATGTCTTGAGGAATTTTTAAAAGCAAAAGATAATTGAAGATCAAAATGTCAAACTGCCTACACCAGTGTTTATTTTGACAAGACTTTAATTTAGTTTTCGTGTTTGTCCTTTACTAAAAATTGTAGCTGCGTTAAAGTAAAATTTTAACTATTTCATTTTGTTTGGTCTTAGTCAAGATTTTTTCAGTAGTCAGTTTTTGTTTTAGTCAAATTTTCGTCAATGTTTTAGTCTAGACTCCTAAGGGGAATTAACATCAATAGCTCTGATTTAGGCTATATGCACACTTCTACACATCACATGGCAGATAGGGTTTTAGCTAGATTTGGAACTCTCAGAGGTTACACTAGCTTGTTCGAATTATACTGTTGGCCTGGCTTTTTCAGGTTACTGAAAAAATTTAGGTCAACAGTATTTCAGTCAAGTATAATTACATGGAGAACGTGTGTGTATATGCACAAGACAATAAAACAGGTTTTTTAATCACAGGTGTATTTGTATTTCTTACTAACAGATGTTTAAAGTCAACTATACAGCCAAAGATGCCATGTAGTGCTGCTCCAAAGTCCTGCTAAATTCAAAGAAGATGACTCCAACCAGAGAAAAGTTATCAGCGTGTGGAAAGTAACTAATATTTATGGGTTGATAGAACATGTGTGGGTTGACACAAGTCTTTTCACAGCAACAGTAGCATAAAAAATTTCCCACTCATTCATTAACATTTATTTAAACATTTTTTAAAAACATTCGTGGTTGATAATTCTTACCTTGCTGCACCTGAGTTCCTACACGAAACACAGCACATATAACATGTTTCTTACAAAAGAAAAAAGCCATGCCATACCACTGTACAGAAAAAATTTAAACAAATGGAGCTGATAAGTTCATCAGTTGAAAACTGTTAGTATCTCATATGTGGTAGCAGCACAAATGACAATTTTATCAGCACAAATGAGCACCAACATAGCACTAAAAAATGGCACTGGTTTGGTTGGAATCCAACAAAGTGGCTGAGCTGCTTGACCTTTTCACCTTAATTATAATTGTTAATATCTTAAAAACAGAGGCAGCAAAAATAATAATTTTACCAGCACAAATGAGCACAAACAAAGCACTAACAAATGGCACTGTTTTTTCATTATTTCAAGCATGTGGCTGAGCAAACTTCACTCTAGTGCCTTTTGGAAGTGCCACTCTAGGCAGCTGCCTCGTTCGCATATATGGCAAAGGCAGCCCTGGCTGCAGTTAACAAGCCA
The DNA here is from genome assembly GCA_036023535.2 of Galaxias brevipinnis. Classification (NCBI taxonomy): domain Eukaryota; kingdom Metazoa; phylum Chordata; class Actinopteri; order Galaxiiformes; family Galaxiidae; genus Galaxias; species Galaxias brevipinnis. Next base: position 1,242 of record JAVQIZ010149593.1, on the reverse strand, counting down.
AGACAGTAAGTATAGCCTAACATAACAACTTGCAATTACATAACATCAACGCTAGATGGTGGTATATGCCTGTGAAATCTCTCACCCAGTCAAAACTATCTCCCCAGTCATTTCAATGGAGCCAAAACTGATTAAAAATAATAATAAAAAGTATAACACGTGATCCTATCACTTAGTTGTATGTAAGCGCAATGGACTGCACTACCCAAGACATGTGGGCACTGGAATGGAATCGATTGGGTCAAAACTGCGGGCGTCACATAACTAGAAATGCATTTCCACGAGAAAAGGCGGATGTGATTGCGTTTCCACCATCAGCGACCGGGCTGTGGGGATGCCCAGCCCCGTAAAATAACCACAGCAGCACTACTACATCTTTGTGTGTTGGTGGACAGCGCTGAACTGAACACAAGTGTAAACGCCCATTTGGGGCCAGTTGCAACACCTGAGTTCTTCCATTCATATAAACATTGTGAACTATATGTCATATGTAGTCATCTTTAAATTGTATTGGTAATTAGAAGACAGATATAAGTTTAATATATACAAGTTTGGCTGGTCTATGTCAATTAGTCTGTGAGTAACAGAGAAATGCAAGAAGTGTTGCAACGGTCCCCAGTGTGCCCTACGTCCTTGTGTTAGCTCAACCTTTGTTTTAAGGCTTCTGGCCATCGTAGTGGACAGCACAGCACACATAAAATTAGCAGTAGTCTATTGTCTGAAGTGTTAATGCTTGTTCAATACTGATAATTTCACCATTGAAATACATTTTAAATAATCTTAATGAAACTGTGCTGCCGGCTGTTTAAATAGCTACGTGAATCAGCCAGTCTGTTCATTCTGACACTGCTTTGTATTGTTGAAATTGGCCGTTTCAATCGCGCTATGGTAACAAACAAAGAGTTAGTTTTGCAGCAAGCAATTATTAATGGTGCCTCTAAGCGTATAATAGTTAGCTACGCACACTTCAGTTAGCTAACGTCCACTTAAATAAACAGATTTAAACTTCAACAGATGATAAAGCATGTTGATAGTCTGTCAGACAAGGGCTGTATGCCTACTTTTTTCGGTGGTAGCACTGGTGCTAGCAAGCTAAAGATTTCAGTAGCACAGAGAAACGTAGTAGCACACACAGGTGGACAATCCTGTTAAAAAATACCTGATTTACTTTTTAGGGAGTGGCATAGGCTAACCAACTACTACACCATATTACAGTAAATAAAACATGATTTACTGTAGCCT
>JAVQIZ010149472.1:0-13480 GCA_036023535.2 Galaxias brevipinnis | reverse complement strand
ATGTGTCTTTGTATTTTTTTTTGGGGGGGGGGGGGGTTAAGGGCCTACTGGCTTGTTACTGTGTAACCGCTGCATGTTTATAAGCCACTGTACCACACGTAGAGCACCAAGAGGCTGCTGGAGCGATAAAAGAGCCATAGTGGGGAAAACGTGAACGCAGACCAGTGACATGAAACAGGATCACAGAAAACTGGAGGATGGCCCCAGAGAAGGAGGGAGAGGTTGAGAATGAACAGGGTGAACAGGGATAAGAAAACTTGAGCACTTAAAAAGTAAAACAAAAAGTAAGGATGATTCTAATATTACTATTCAGATCAATTTAGTACAAGGAGACAATAGCTAAAGTTTCCAATTCACTTCCTCAAACAGACATTACTTGCTGATTTAGTCTATTTGGAGATCTAAGCAGATCCAAGCTTACTCTCAATGTTAAATTGCATTATGTGCAAAGTATTGCAAATGTGATTTTAGTGGTGGTATTTATAGGGTTGGTGACAGGGGGAGTAGAGTGGAGTGGGAAGTACAGTGCAGCAAGCAAGTTTGTAAAGTAAAGGAAAAGCTAGACATGGGGTTAAACTATGCCTATAAACAAAGCCTTTATGCGGTGCCTTACAAATTAAGAAGTATGGGGAAAGTGGGTAAATATTCAAGACAAGAGATACTTGTTTTGAAAATTTCTGCTCATCCACATGTTGAATTTATTATATGGCTGATAAATTTGTTTTACTCTTGTTATAAGCAAGCAAGATCAAATAGAACAGTGGAAGTAAAAAAAAAAGTATATAAAAAGCAACATCAAATACATAGAGCAAGGGCACAGCTTTGAAGGAGGCACAATAGCATGGCTGACCTTCTCTGATGTAGTTTTATTTTATTATGATCACACAGGAATAGATCAGCAGGCAGCCACTTTAACGTGGTTAGGTAATAGTATATAATACCATATGCACAGTGTTACGAATGTGTCACCTTGTATTCATTATTGTTAAACTTCAATAGGCTACTGTTAAAACTGTGCCACTCAATATATTTGCCTCAATTAATTGTTTTCATAAAGTCTCATACCTGGCTGGGGCTGGGTCTCATAAAGGGCCCATGGCTACATTACATTTCATTCTTGTCACTGAACTGACACATGACGCCTTAGTGTCATTGCTTGGATCAATGGGGACGTAGTAGGTGGACAAAGGCACAGGACAAATCTGAGAGCTGACATTAGTTCATCCTCTGGCTGTGGCGCCAGGTCACCCATCTGGAAAGGGATTTCCTCAGTGACAAACCACCACTACCAGACAGAATTATGCCTTTGCTATTAGCCAGACCAAAGCATATTTAGCTATAACCTTATGATTTACACATGTATATTAGTTGGATTCTTTGTAGTATTGTAATGCTATGTTTATTTATGTAGTATGGGACCAAATTTGCCGAATATAGGTTAAAGTACATTACAGTGGGGTTCCTGTTAAAATCTTAGTTTTAAACTATACATTTTGCTGCTTTGAATTACAGTCAATCACACCAACATTATCGACAAACCATACATGCATACTAGAGGTACAGTAGTAATACAGGTGGAACTAATGATTAGTAAGTGAAGTCATACACCTTCTAGGAACAATGTATTAAATGGCCTTAATCTGTGAACTCATGGTTGTGATCTTGTAAAGTGTTGACTATGAGTGTTGATCGGTTTGGCAGGACATTCTGATATACCCTATTATATTTGGACGTAGGCAGCAACCAATGAGTCTTGAAATCCACCATTTGCATCTTGGATTATTGCATAATGGATATTATAACACCGTATATCCTATACTGTGTATTAAAAAATGGACTACAAGGCGACGCAATTTTGAGCAGTGATTTACTGTAAATCTATTTTATGGACATTTTAGATGAAGTGAAAAAAAAATAATGCCTATAATTGTAGAAAGTATAATGTCTTCGCTGTTTATGAATAAAACCATTATTAATCTTTGAGGCTTGATTAGATGGCAACTGGCGCAATTTACACAATCCTTGAGACCACAGTTTGTGTGTTTTGACATTTTGAATTCCAGTACGGCCTGACAATGAACCATTTTAATGATCGTAAACTTTACATTTGTACTTTAAAAAACGAGACTATGATGCACTGACTGATATATAAGGTTATTTTGTTAATAACCCTACCTGCAGTCGTCCAACTCCCTTCGCTCACCTCACGCCCTCCAACAGTTTAAGGGTCGCCTTTTAATCCATGGTAGCTGCTAAATTCCAGCTGTGCTTCTATCCACTGGAAACATTTGCGTGCCTGTATCTGTATAATAAGTCCTCTATTGCATTGATGGTGTTCAGAAAACTAAATCCCCCTTTCTCAAAATGTTTCCAAAAACTGATAATGTTCTTTTTAGCTGAGGCAAGTCTAAATATGAGACTCAAGAAACACGTTCACGAGATGTATCTTTCATTCCAATTACAGAAAAGCTGAAACTCCGTCGCAAATGTCTTTTTTCTTCCTCAGACTTGATGCGCCTTTAGTTGTGAGAATTCATATATTTTACTGCCCGATTTTGTCGTAAAATTGGGGTATATTTTCCATTGGTCACTACTTCTTTATCAGTTCGGTCCGTAGGCTCCTCCACCGTGTTCCATCTGAGCCTAGATGCTTGTACACTGTGAATACTGCTGCACTAACTTATTATGGAGACACCCAACCGAAAGAAGGCAGAACGCACGGAGATGGGTACATACACTTCTCACTTTGCATGCACAGGGGCATACTGGCTGTCAACTGTCGTTACAAGATGTAGTCATGTTACCCGCAGACACACACACACATTTCAATTATTAAAACTGTAAGACAAGTCAAATTACCTTATGAGGAATGTTGAGGAAATAGGATACCCTTTTCTTTTATCATTGGACAATAAAAAAAATAATTTGTTGTATCCTTTCGTTTTATGTACACATACATACTTTCAGACTAAGTAGATGTAACTACGTTTGTATATCTATGGTTATTTGTAATTAAAATACCTGGCCATCCATCCTTGAAAACTTGTAGCTGGAGACAGGACACTAGGCTCTTCATCTGAGTATTGCACTTTTAAAAATAGTCCAATCAACTACTGCCATCATCTGGATGTTTACAGCAGCACTATTAGGACTTTCAGTCTTCTGAAAAAGAACTTATGTTTCAATTACAATGTATGATTACAAAAAGCATAGCTGCAAAAGTTGATCAAAAAGGTTTATTCCAGGGTGAACATTTCAGCTACATAACCCGTGTCATTTGCACAAATATTAAAATTGTATTGTATAATGCACAGGTGGACAGGAAAAGAATCAACAAGAAAGTAACATGGAGAGGGCAAGATGATTGGTATGTCGTTCAGTTCAGTGACAAAAAAGAAAAAATTAATGTTTTTAAACACCTCCGGAGGGTATACAGTTTACACCTGCTCCTCAGAAAACAAGGCTGAGAAAGAGGAAAAATTTATAAAGTCTTCAAGGCAATCCTGAGACATTGGCATCTCCGTATTTGTTCGAGTAAGCGTCCATGCGCTCTTGGTTTTGGAACCATTGTGTAAGCTGCTTCTGAAAGGCATTAGCGGCTGTAGTAGTTCATCAAAGGTGGAGTTAATTTCCCTAACCTTGTTAGCATTCCTCTTTGATGTAGATTTGATCGTCTGTGTCAGACTCCAGGTGCTCCAGTCTGTCTGTTTGTCCATTCATAATCTCATCTGGGGTTTTCATGAACCTTAAAAACAAATTTGAAAAAATCCGTAATATACTGTTTATTTGGTCATTCGAGTTTTCATGAATTCATTTGAAATGGAAGCTTATGGTACCTGAATAAAAGCCTCTGACCAGGCTCTTTCCTGATAATGTTTAGTTTGTAGTAGTGTCTCAGTGCTCGTGACATCTTCTCATACGTCATGTTGGTCCTGTTCTATAAGAGAAAAATACAAATATCATAATAGCATTTAATGGAAGTTGATCAAATCCGGGAACAAAGAGACTCCAAAATAAAATAGCCTTCCTTGAATCTACAGCCAAGGTAAGATGTTTACCTTGTGGTTCCCCCAGAGACGGGCCAGGCCATTTGGATCCATGATGCGAAAGACTTTGGTCTCTGGATCCTCCCAGCGGATGTAGTTCTCGTACCTGCTGTCTGAGAGGAGCTGGTAGACGTAGTCCCAAAGCAGCCTGCAGTCTGGAAAACACAAAAATAATGTTAGAAATTCAGTGGACTTGCTGGCTATATGGTGTAGGTCTTTTTCAGGGCACTTCTAAAAAAAGCAAAAATGCAAAAATAGCCTTACCTGCAATCCGTCCAATGGGCATAGCCTGCTCCTCCGGCGGTGAGACAGGCACGATAACATGGTTCCTGTACAGAGCCTCCTCGTGGTGGTGCAGCTGCTGCTGCTGCTGCTGGTGCTGGTGGGCAAGTGCTAGCAGATGCTGGGGGTGGCCTTTCCCCTCACGACCATTTTCATGGGGTGGCTGTGGATGGGTCCCACCACGGCCATGCCGAAAGTCCCCGACACCCCCACTTCGCCCGGGACTAAGCAGCAGTGGATGCATGATGGCACTGGGCATGAGCTGGATGACCCTGGGAGGTGCAGTGTCTTGACTCCCGGGGCTGCCTGGGCAGGGCACCTCGCGAGGTGTGGCACAGCGACCGTTGGGAGCTGCCGGGGACACTGACAGAGGATACATGTCCTCTGCTAGGTGGTGGTTGCTGTCAGGCAACTGGGAAGCATGGAGGGGGTCATCAGCAGTGGGCCTCGGGTGGTTGGCGTCTGGGGGAGAAGGTCTGGGAGCGAGATGGTGAGGAGAGCGTGAGCGGTGTCGGAGCTCGATGGTGGGCGGGTGCTGGGGGAGGGGCTCTGTACCTCGTGGAGCGCGCCGTACCGTTTCTGTACACAAAAAGTAAAGAACCAAGTAACTCTGTTAGTTTTGATTTACATTAGCTATTTGTGAAAGTAAATGATGCCCTCAATGATCTGCATACGTCAACATTTGGTAAATACAAACATTTATAACTGCTGCTGTTTGTGATGTATTTTGTCCAGTAGATGTCACTACACTCACGTACAGGAAATTGTATCTCACAATCAGGGCAGTAGGATTTACTTGAATTTCCTTTGTAAATTACAACAGTGCAATAGCTGACATGCAAAACAAGAAATGATCAAAAATACCAACCCACAGCATTATTACACATAATTTAATTCAGAATTCTGGGCCAAAATTCTGCATTCAAAAAAGGAAGTGGTAGGCATCCTAAAACACCTGGTCACTTACTTCCTCTCTGTGATAAACCCCTGGTGGAGATAAGGAACTTACTGCTACACAACATCTTGTTCAAACACAGCAGAGTTTCCTTGTGGAGCCGGTTTTACTGTCAACATTTTACCCCCGCATTCCCCTCCTTTTGATTTTTGCTATGTCACATTTCACTGTATTGGTGCCAGAAAAAGGAGTCCAAAGTGTATCAGAGAGAGGGAGAGGGACTCCATGTTTGAGCAATAGGTTAATAGCGAAAACAAATACAGTTGTGGTTAGTAAACATGTCTATGCTGTTATACTAGAAAGGATGTTAAGTTATACCAGAATGTTAGAGGTTTCTAAATACCGCAATTATTTAACAGAGACCACTTTTGAAGGGATATTTTATGTTGTACTTTATCTCTGTTTCCTAGAGATATCCTAACTCGTCCAGATAATCTTTTAAAAGTTCTCATGCTAGCCATGTAGCTGCATGTTAACAGTTTACCTAGACACATAACTCTCAGAAGCCCACATGGATGTAAAAGTTATCTAGACGAGTCAGGTCTCCAGGAACTGTCATAACATATACAACATAAAAAATCTCAAACTATCCCTTTTAATATGTATAATTTTTTTTGGGGGGGAGGTTTTCTTTTTAAAGGTCACAATGCAAAGCAAATCAAGTGTTTAATAAGTTAGACAATAAAATAAACGAGAAATATTGTCTGTATTTGAAATACCATAGTTATTGACTGCTACCTGCACAGGATATGATGTTGAAATATTAATCATTTAAGTAGTCATTATGAGACCAACATTTTTCCATGATATTACAAAGCAAACATCACCTTCAAGTTTGAGGTGCTGGAGAGGGCCCTCTGGCAGTGAGTGGAAGGAGTTCCCAGGGAAGTAGCCAGATGGATAGGAGACGTATGGCTTTCTCTGCTTTAAAATGTGCTGCAAGAGTTCATACAGTACGTCCCCTGAAACAAAGTTAAAACGTTTCAGTATGGTTCCTGATTTCAACTCTCAGACATACTAATGACAGAATCTGGCAATGGTACCAACAGAAAGAACAATATAATAATGTTCCCTTCGCTTTTCAGACAGCTAGGATTATGCAATACACACAAGTTATTGCTCTGGCCTGATCCTTGTTCCCTAATAATGATACATTAATGGGGAAATCGTAGCTCTGAATATGATTATCTCCTATGAAATGCTACAAATATGATAAACTATTAAGAGAAGCCTAGCAACACACTAGCACCATTGTCACAGGAGGCAGATTGGGTTTTAAGATAATGAATGAAGGATATGAAATGATTCATTAGTACACTAAATTATTTAAATTAAATCTAAACACTCCTCTTTAATAACCCAAACCTAAAAAAACAAATTGCCAACTTCTGTTTTAAACTCTACATTTAGTTACACAAAATCTAAATGAAACTTTTCCTTAGCAATTATATCAAAACCTTTTTGGAGGGTTCTCATTACAACTTCAAGGAAACTGTTTTTATAATGGAAGTCAGGACAATGCAGGCACAGACACTAAAGCAAGCGTGCACACACAGTCACACACACACACATACACACACAAACACACACCCTTTCAGTTCTCACTTTCTCGTCCTGTAGCTTCAGGGGAAATTCCTTGTGTTGCCAGGTGACGGTTGAGGACGGTTTGTACTTCCTGATCAACCGTTTGCCCGACTGTACTCCTACTTCCTCTACTAAACAACAAAGACAGCCGCTCGACAAGAGCAATTGCCTCTAGCATCAGACACCATTGTTTCCTTTCTTCCTCTATTCAAGCAGATCACATTGATTCTTGCAGAGAACATGTTTTACATGACTTACATGAAAACACACTGATTTGAGCCAACAATGGCAAAACAATGTTTAGTACAAACCTAGTTTGTAAGACTGTAAAAGATTGTAACAAGGTTGTCCATTGTAACACTTCCAAATACACAAAACCCATTGTTTCCCATTTGTCCCTTTAAACCTAACCCATCCCAACTGGCTTGATGAAGAGAGCAGAGGAGAGGCTCCAGGTACCAGAGTGGGGGGAACGGTAGCGGAAGTCCTCCTTGGTGAGCAGGAGCAGGGCTTTGCCGTTCATCTGGAAGGAGCTGCTGGTGATTGGCCGCAGGGCAAACTCCCTCTCAGCCCAGCGAAGCCACTGGGCCACATCCTCCCTGCTCCAGAACACTGGCTGCAAGCCTGGAGACAGGACACAGAGTGGGAGAGATGTGAAGGACAAGCAGAGGTGCAGAGAAAGAGGCGGAAGAGGAAGGGGGAGGGTGTGGAAATTTGGAAGAGGACGGGGGGAGGATAAGAAAAAAGGAGGTTGAGGAAAAAGGAGATAAATTGAAGGGGTGGAAGGGAGAGGAAAGAAAGCGGGACAGGAGAACGATGGAAGGAAGGAATGAATGAGACGGAGGGAGTAAAAAAAGTGATATGAAGGAAGTTAAAAGGAAAGGAAGGAGTGATTCCAGCAGAGGGTAGAGATAGGTAGAGATGCAGTAATCGGGATGGGTAGGGCATGATAGGAAGGAAGGAATAAAAGAAATAATAAAAAAAGATTGAAAGTTGTTTCAGTTCATTAATTCATTTAAATCATTAAATCTTTGTAAACCCAAGACATGCACATTGGAAGACAACTCCTAACATTCTCACAGTTTCATACATTATGTATTAACGACAAGGATAAACTTGAAGGAGACAATGATAGGAGCAGAATATCTGAAGGAATGATTTGCCTACAAAGTAGTAGGAGCTTGGTCAATGATTGAAATGAATAGAAAAAGAATCTGGCTACCCACAAATAAATCTGGCTAACCACAAATTAATCCTGGAGGACATGGTTGAAGAAAACTTAAAAAAAAAAAAAACTTTCCAATTTAATGTCAGAGCAGAGAACATTTTAAGAAAAGAAACAATCACCAAAAACGTATGCAATTTAAACTGAACTATTCAAAGCCCAGGTGAAGTTGTTTATAACAGTGCAGTACTGTAGTTTCCAATGTGAAATCCCCTTCATACAGCATTGCCAGTAACATTCAGTCCCGACTTCACATAAATCCCACACCAATGACAGTGCAGTCACCATCAGAGGATCTATCACCCCCACGCAGCGCATAACCATTCACTTATTACGTCTCACTTATCGCTGGCCCTCAAACACTTCCTCTTGGATTGGGACAACTTATCTTTGGCCGGCGGTGCGCGCAATGTCACTGTCACACTAGTAATCATAAGTCCATGCTTGGTGTCGAGCGTTCTCTTCCCTCTCCATCTCAGAAAGGACGTTTTTACATAAAAACAATCAATATAAAAGGAATCCTGTCTAGATTGTCAGCTCCTTATTTGCCTCCTCCCCGGTGTTCAGATGGGATGGCTCTTGAAAAAGTTGTCAAAAACTTCTGACATTTTAAATTTTCACCTAGTAAACAGCTTGTCAACAGACGCATCAAAGCCGTTTTAATAAGGACATCGGTAGACTCTCTAGAGCAGCTCTTTATTTAAAATGACGTTCAGTGTTTTAACATCTTTTATAATCCTCTTTCCTGCCCACATAACGTCGTGATTCACTCTCTACAACAAATAGCAATCCTGAACTCACAGGTAGGAACATCTGTCTTTATATGCTACCAATCCTCCTCTCTTATTCACAGCATTCACCAGCTGCATGTCTCTCTCCTATGGATGACGTGTTCATCACGAAGACTTAGTGAGTTTCTATGGAACCCCAGTTGTGAGGTCACGGCTGTGAGGTCACGGCCGTGGTATGTTCTCTCCAGTGCCGGAGAGAGAAAGAGAGGGACAGGCTGCTTTGCCAAAACCCCTCAGAGATCCGGTCTGCCGGACCCCAGCCATCTGCACAGGGCTCAATGGGGGGGGAGTAGGGGGAGGAGGAGGAGCAACAGGAAGGCAGCCAAAACAAACGTGTCCCACAACGCACTTCGTCAGGAAGCGATCCAGCGTGGGCTCTGTTTCAGCACAGGAAACTTCCTGCGGTAGGGTTAGGGATCGTCGCCGCGGGGTTTATCAACAGTCAGCAGTCAGAAAGTGGAAAATATGTAAAGGGAGAAGTGGAATGTGTACAAGGAACAGGAACAGGGAAGCGAAGTAAAGTTGATAAGTGCATGGAGATGGAAGGACAGGCAGACAAACACCACTTCCTCATGGAGTGTGGTGGATATAAAAGGCTACAGACAAGGAAGAAGAGCACAGTTTGATGAACCCTGGACGTTTCTCAAAGTTTTCTTTATTCCAATGAATTTATGTGTAAAAAGCTGTCTTATATAAGGTACATTTGTAAAGGACTGTGACCACAAATTCTAATCAATGAGTTTCAGTATACTCTCTTGTTAATCCAGGTCTTTGTTGCACAGCATTAGTTCGCTGTTAAATTGTGTATTTCTACCAAAAGTAAACCATGACTGGTGGAGCTGAGGGCTCAACTAAACCTTAATCCTCTCTGATGACACATCATTTTAACTGAGTAGATTCTCAGGCCCCCAGGCTTTCTCTCTGTCTCCATTTATCACTTGTGTACAGTACACACACATACGCACACCAGAGGTGCACAGCGTTGCCAAGGCAACTTGCAAGCGCCTGGGATGAATGGAAGAAAGAAGGGATGAGATCACTGGTATCTTGTTTCCTTTTTTCTCCACAGACAGTTCAGGAGTTTGGTATTCTTACTCAGCGCTGCTGTATCATTAAGCTGCCCAGTAAATGTTTGTCTTTTTTCTGAATTTAGGGGACAGATATGGGAGGTTCTATGTCGGACTAGATGAATAAAGTATTTATTTACAAGACAGAAGGGAGAGGAGGAAAGGAAGGAGGAGCACAGCTTATGACCTCCTGAGCCTTCTAACTCAGGGACATGTGGGTGCTACTTACACTTCTACTACACTCACACCTCACTATACACTTATCTAGTCTCTAATAATCTGCTTAAATATTCTTTTTACTGTCCTAATTTCTCACTTCCCACCCCTTCTTTCTCTCTCTCTTTCCATCCCTCTCTCTTTCCCTCACTCACTCTTGAAAAGGCAGGGAAAATACACAAACAAAACTTTACTCTTCATCCCATATGGATTTCCATTTCCTACACATGAAAGCATGTGCCTGTTTCGAGTCCAGCGAGATTGGAATTCATCCAGTTGAAACAAACATATTACAGACCATCAATCAAGAGTTCCTTTTTTACTAGGAAGTGATGTGACCTGTTTTAATGGCTTGTTGTTCAGGATGGGAGCAAGCTGGTTCTTGTAGTTTAGTCCCTGAACCCTGCGGTTACAGTTAATTTTGTATTTGCAAGAAATCTAACCAAACCTAAGCTCTAACTGATGATGGGAAGTAAATTAATATCTTGGAATTCTTAAACACACCCCACACTATCAGCTACTATCCATTCCCTTTCTGACGGCTAAAGAGTTAGCAAATAATTGTACGGTATATGCCATTGTTTAAATCAAACCAGCTAAGCTGGCCACATCCACAGTACAATAGAAACAGTTTGGAACCTGGCTTGTCTTATTCTCTTAAAATATATTTCATAAGAAACATTTCTAACAAAGAAATGGCTTGCCTTTACACTCAAACCTGATTGCCCTGTACATAATCTATATAATTAGAACAAGGCGTTAGAGACAAGTATTTCATGTACTACTGTCATTTGCCACAGACACTAAATATGACAGAGTACACTGGGTTTACAAGACTAGGTCAATCTAGTGCTCAACTTCCCACCTGAATTATAGGGGGAGGTCTGTGCCTCTCCTCTCAAAGTGACATGTGGAGTGTGTTGCAAACAGGAAGAGAAGGGGGCTGCTCTCAGTCTGCCCGTTGGCATTTGAGAACAGTTTCCCTTTCAGAGGAGAAAGAGAGCAAGAGAAAAAACAACAACATTTATTCAGGAAGCGCCGTCTGCCCACTCAGGAAATTCCTGAGGACGAGAGCTGCTTCCAGGGGCAGGAAATTTCCCCTCAGAAAGACTCTAGGGCTTATAACACACACACACACACACGAGCAGATGCACCCTGAGACATACATTAATACGAAGAGATTTTTATGCCATATATTTCAGTAAACACAGACAAGTGCACAAGAAAGGGAAATGAGACACACAAAAAATAGTAGGGGGTTGCTTCAAAGAGACTCACATAAATAAATACACAGGCATACACCTACACTAACGCTGACATGCCTTGCACAAAGGCATGGACTCAATCTTATCCACCCACACATCCAAGCATGCACAGTACAAACCCAGCTGTGAGCTCAAACACACACTGAGGGTTTCACATGGTTCCATGGACATGAATTGTGTGTATGGCAGTGATTTATTTCTCATTTATTTAATACAGGGCTATATTAATTTGCTTGTTTAGGTGTAACTCAATGTTACTCCCTGCTTTCCCATAGTACAATATACAGGATTGGGCAATGTCAATCAGTTGAACAAAGACCGTGGTGATAACTTTTAATTGTTGTGAACAAAAATTATTCTGGATTTCATTCATCTAATTTGTGGCAATGTGCCAATCATCCATTGCAAAGTTTTTCAGTATTAAACAAGTGAACACCACCCATCTTTGTGACATTGAAACCACAAGGCATTTGCCCAAAATGCACTATAGGTAGTCGCCTACAGATTGTCCATGGCCAACAAGGGTTAAAGTGGAGCAGCAGCATTCTTTGAGTGTGAGGAGCAGGCTGCAACTCTCCCCCTGATCTAATCCACTTCCTCCTCAGGAAATGGAGAAGGCGGATTTCTGCCCACACTGCAATTTCCTCCCTCTCTCGCTCTTCTTTCTTTATTTCTTTTTTTCGCTATTCCTCCAACCCCCCCCCCCCCCCCAGACAAATTGTCTTTGAATGTCAAGTTAATGGATGGCTTGTCTCAGAGTCTGTGACTGTGTCTCTACCATGAAGGAAGTGCAAGGTGTGTAAACAACTACAGGCATGTTTCAAGTTGTCTGGCTGAAACATGTTTGTTTATTGAGTATGGTTCGGCAAGAACAGGGTGGGGCCTGTTTTTTTGTTTTTTTACGTCATGGACACAAGATGACACAGGTCACATCATGTAAACCGAGTTAACCACACCCGGTGGTTAACCAGCCTATAGGCCTGGCTTGACAGAGAGAAAAAAAAACACAAACCTGTTGAACATTCTTCTTCTTTTTCTGACAAAGTAAAAGGGGAAGTGGCTGGGGTTTTTCCTGTGGTCCACATGCATGGACGTCTCCTTACTCGATGCACCCAGCTTACAATGCAGAAACAGGGTTAAGAAGCTCTGAACTACGTCCATGTAAAACCTTGGTTAAATATTGATGACTCCTTACACACAGCGGTCCAGGGTACTCTTTAAACACACAAGACTATATCTTGGCAAAGCTCCAGACCCGCCTGTCATTTCATTGGCTAAGGTCTAGGCCAGTTGAGGCCTGTAGTGAGCTCCACCAATCAGTCACAGTGTTGCGTTTTTCTCCTTGACCCTATTTGAAATATATTTGAATGTATAGTTTTTTCATTCCTTCCTGTTTCCCTTTGTTCAATCAGATTTCCACATGCTCTTACTAAAATAAGAAGCATATATTCCATCATTATATCCACCTATTCATTGCCAGCCCAGTAAACATCGAAAGCTCTGATTATGGCACTACATGGTATCTGTTGTCTTCTTTCCTTACAACAGAGCACTTGCATGCTGTTTGTGTTCCTATTTTATATTCCTAAAACAGGGTGTGTTGAACTGTACCCTGTTGATTTGCTATGGAGGACCTGCTGTGTGCTACTGTTCAAGTGTAGTAAGTCTGTTCTGGTCCATTGGAGAGGGCTAGTACTGCCCTGTGATCCTAGATATGCTTTATCACCTCAATGATGCTACTGTACAGTCATTTTGAGTATGCAGATGCTATTGGAGTGTTGGGCCCTTTGGTGTCAACATTACCTGTCCTGATGTGATATGTTACTGTTGTTGTTAGTACACAGTACTTATTCTTGTCCGAAATCATCTTTTGACTAAGCAGTATAGCACTAATTGCTATGTTCTATTAAAGTTATTGGCTAACAGGTGGGAGAACATATATCCTAGCCTGCTAATTGTGTAAATAATTGTCTGGAAGAGGGATGTGTGTGTGTGTGTGTGTGTGTGTGTGTGTGTGTGTGTGTGTGTGTGTGTGTGTGTGTGTGTGTG
>JAVQIZ010149460.1:0-18845 GCA_036023535.2 Galaxias brevipinnis | reverse complement strand
GCCTGTTTATGTGCCTTAGTAATTGGTCTGGGGAAACAGTTTAGAGCGAGTGCAACCGCTGAGAAGATTGATGAATTGTGAGGAAGTGTAGGATAGGATTGTCTAAATGAAAACAATAGCGCAGCACAATGGTCTGGTACTCAGCGCTTATATATGACCCAGTTTGATGCAGCATTATCAACGCTTCACATGGACTCTATCTCCCCATCCAGTCACAGAGAGAATGTTTTACATTGTTGAATGTGTTTGGCATCAGCAGGGCAAGTTTTTTCAGGTTCTTTTATGGGCCAAGCTCTAATGAAGCTGTATATAGAAATAATTTAGAAAGTAGGTGGGGCAGTGTGTGTGTGTTTGTGTGTGTATGTGTGCACATGTACCTTTATGCGTTTTTGTGTGTGTATTAGCTATTGTGTGAACATTTTAGTAAATATTCCACCAGGCTACACCTACACTACACATATGACCATAAATCATCCTGTGTGTAAACATTCAAGTTTTTCTATAGAAATCATGTGGGATCCAACTGAACCGTGCTGAAAATCTCAAAGTCTCCGTGTGGTGCATGGGCAGCACAATATTGTTCTATTAGAAGCCACTGTTGTCCCCTCTCTACCAGAGACATGTCCTGGTTGTAACCCACCTCAATGTGTTTGTCACATCACTGTTCTGGGCCCAGAGATGATTCTTTGTATTTTATAATGCGTGAGAGTGTGTGTGTGTGTGTGTGTGTGAATGTATATGCACATCAGTAATTGACTTTAAGCAGGGCTCCAGGCTAACATTTCATGAACATAACATGCTAATCAACTAAAATAAAGGTGCTCTCATACAGTTCAATAACTTAAATCAATATTCGATAAATAAAACTACTTTAAATAACAAAAAGGTCAAGTTGCAGCACTGCCACGAATTATTTATTTTAGTGTCAGTGGACAGATTTGTGATGACATTTGCCACCAAATTAGTGGCAGTCAGGAGCCCTGCTATGGGGATGCACATGTGTCCATGTTACTGTTTGTTGCTAGGGCATTGAGAAAGGATCACAGCGATACCCACCCAAGCCCTCTCAAGTTATTTTGATCTTGATCAGAGCGAGGCCACTGCACACTCACCTGTTTCTACTTAGTCTCCTGGGAGACTGTGTTGTGGGTGCAGATGTGTTATGCTCAGGAGAAAGGCTTCCCTAATCCGCCTTTTGTTACTGGAAAACCACAGGTGGTAGAGGCAGGTTGTGCTGGTAGGCCTGTGTAATTTCGACTCCCATGTACCAATTCAGAGGGTCCTGTATTTCTCTTTCTTCTCAGCCCGTTCCATTGACACTCTCGATCCATAATGGCATGTGAGCCATTGTTTTGCTCTGCTGCCCTCTTTTCATTTTCCTTCATGAGTATCTCTTTGTTTTATTTATTTCTCACCCCGTCTGTGGTTTTATCAACAGCTCATCCTCTAGCTTGTCCTTTTTGCTTGACATTTTAACGATTGTTATTCTGGATCTGTTCATTCTAAGAAATAAAGATCCCAAAATCCGAAATAGTCATTCTCCCTGGAGTATTATCCTTTTCCACAGGATAATTGGTCTGTTGTCAGCAAATGTCATTGATCAGGAAAGCTCTGTGCAATACAATTACATTCACATTACCAAGATCATTTAGTTGTACCTTTATTGTCATTGTACCAGTTATAATCATCGCATATGGTTTTCTGATATAGCTTTTTTTAGGATATGGAGAGTTTTCAATTGTGGGTTCCAAGACAACCACTGAAAGATAAGCCATATTAAAACATATGAGCTGCAGAATATTATGTTTTAAATAACTGAGACTCCAACATTGAGCCCCCCCCCCCCCTCTCTCCCTTTCTCTGCCTTCAGACGTTCCTGTCAGCTCTATCCTTTGCCTACTTCGCCAAGGCCCTATCGGGCAGCTACATGAAGAGCACAATAACACAGCTGGAGAGGCGATTTGATATCCCCAGTTATCTGATAGGAATTATAGATGGCAGCTTTGAAATTGGTGAGTGTCTTTTGTGTCCTTTCTGTGTGTATGTCTGTTTATGTGCATGTTCCTTTAATCACAGACTAGTTACTATTTATATACATGTGAGTATTCAGATGCTAATGCCAGTGGGCAAGCGTAAATATAGCATCAAACTATCTCCATTAGAACACTGTGTGCTCTAATCTAATCTGAACCTCTATCCTGTACTGTTGGGGTGGGGTGGGGTACCTAGTTACTATAATGGGCCACTGGAGTATTTACAACATGCATCGGGGGCCACACAGCAGGACAAACACAAATGTATTTTCTTTTATCACTCGCTTATGTTACAACATGAAGAGGCCAGGGTGCAACTATTGTTGCATAAAAGGGCATCAGTGGCTCTCTAATCGCAGTCCAACTGCCAACGGATCCGATTAATCAAGTAAACAGATTTACAATTGATACACAATATAAAATTTGTAATCCATTCTAGTTAGAATACAATTCACAAGTCTATACATATTCAATAGCAATATAGTTATAGTTCATCCATTCATACAAAAAAATATTTTACTACTACAGTCATGTGACGTTGACACTCGTTTCCCAGGCAACAGGACGCCTATGAACAGGACAGAGACCTCAGAAACTAACTAAATTACTAGCACTACCCTAGGGGCTGACATTTAGCTTTACTTTAATGCTTTTTTGCTTTATACAAGTATTTAAACTACATTATGATATAGCCTCACGGGATCCAAGTGTCATAAATGGCCCGGAGGCTGGAGGTTCGTCACACCCCTGATTTAATCGTTTGAAGAGCGTGGCAATCAGATAAAAATAAGGTTTGAATGATGATAATGCAAATGATGAGGATGATAGATCTAGTGAAGAGCGGGCTCTAAGAGGAAGTAGACAGTAAATGCATTGCACCTTTGGCATTATGTTGTTGACTTGCCTGAAATGGTACTGAACACAAGGCCTTTAAACCCTTAAAATGTGTAGACCGACAACCGGATAAGTGGACAAGGGGAAGCATGTTTCTATTGTAACGTTTCCATAGTGAACCGAGGATCAGAAGCAGGCCCAGAGCTCCAGCAGAGATCCTGTGCCAAGATACATGTTATGGTTGGAGATCAAAGCGATGTTTCCTCCAGTTTGTGACATTCATAGCTATTGAGATTTGGGGATCATAGACCCTGACTGTAGCGGTACTTATGGATTGCTGAGCTACCTGAACTCTCTTAGGAAAAAAGATTATCTTTCAAGTTCAAAGGGACAAAAACATAATTGTATATAATAATAATGGAGTAGCTGGCTGCTGTCACTGGGCGAGATGGGGGCAAGGGATTCATATTCAGCAAAGCTTTGTCAAATTAATATTCAAGACTCAAGACATAGTCAGGAAAATCTCAAAGCCTGCCCTTGATAAACAAATAAATAAAGGTACAGGGTTGACAATTTTTTTTTTCTTCAAGGTTCAAATGTTCATACTATGGTACTCATAAATGTTCGGCTTGGTACTACTGTTCACACAAGACCCCCTCTTCTTATTGTTGTACAGGTAATTTGCTGGTGATAGCCTTTGTGAGCTATTTTGGTGCCAAGCTCCATCGGCCAAAGATCATAGCAATAGGATGTGTTCTGATGTCGTTTGGGACATTTTTGATTGCCATGCCTCATTTCATAATTGGCCGGTAAGTGAGGGAAATACCTAAATGCAAATGATAAGATAACAGATGACTGATAGCCATGATGATACCGATAACCATGCACGTAGCATGGGAGAGCTAAATTATTCCAAGTGGTAAAATGTATTTTGTATTTGAATAGACAACATTCTATCGAATGACATCTGGTGCTTTTCCCTCCCTTGTTTAACAGTCACATTGATATTTTGTACGCAGCTATAAGTTCGAAACGTCCGTTAGATCGTCAGTGAATTCAACCAATAACCTCTCTCCATGTCCAGCAAGCTTGCCTGAATCGCCAGCAGCAGGTGACAGGCCCTCTATACTGCCTACTATAGGTAAGAGCTGGAACAACATCAACATACACATAAAACCTACAGGAGAATTACTTTTGGTGCCATATAGAAGTGCTGAACAAGGGTGACTGTACATCACCATTTGAGTATTCCTTGTAGGGCCCATTAAATTAATTATGGTTCCACAGAAGTGTAGCCAAATTCTTAATAAATGGCCCTAATAATATTGTACTGATGTGGTAAACACAGCTCAAAAAGAGACATTCATCTACTTGGAGTAAAAGCCACTCATGATGTTTGACACCATGATGTTTGCCCCTGGATGTTTTCTGTTTTTGGTCTCAGAATGTTACAGTCCCACATCCCTTGTACTAGGGATGGGCATTTTAGGCCATATCAATATTCAAATCTTCTATCAAAAATATTTTGGTTAATCGATTAACCAAAATAAAAAGATTATATGAAAAAACAAAGAAAATATATTTTTTAATAATTATTATTACTATTTTTTGCGCTATGGCGCACTTGTAATGTAGCCTGAAGGGCTTCCATGATCTGGCCTTCACTAAATAGACATATTCCTTTTCCAATTTCTGATCATTTCTTACTCTGACACATTTGTACAGATTTTCTTTGATCTCAGAGCAGAGAGTCGGTGCTATAAAGCACATGTGTTTGTATCGGTGATCCAGCACACTAGCATAGAGCGCTCTCGTGCCTTCAGTTGGCACGCTGCCTGCAAGTTTAAACTACTTGTGTGGAAAGCAGGGAAAATGTATCTAATACATTGAAATTGTGCTTTTTCTTTCTACTTTTTACATATTTAAATGGCATTGGTGTACACGTTATAAACAATATGTAATCAAAATCGCTAATGAATAATATTTAAATTAACTTTAGGGAAAAACATAAATAAATAACTGCAGCTATATTCGAATACCCACATCATTTCGAATAATCGAATATTCGAATTACTGTGCCCATCCCTACCATGTACAGTGTAGAGTGTGCCATTGTTGTTTATTTGTGTTTGTACTCTGTACCAATTTATTAGCTGTGTTAATAATCACAGTAGCATAATCTTTATTTCATGCAGGGCACAATTGCGCACATATGCATGCATATGCAGCCCTTCGCGTGATCAGGACACGCAACTTGATGTAACTTCCCTTCCCCTAACTCCCCTGAGAAACGCATGGGCATGACATGTGTACGTTTTTTAACTTGCCAGTATAGCTGTCCAAAGAGGACACCACTGTTCCTAGACCTAAAACAGAGGACATTCTGTGGAGGACATTGTTATAGCGGCCACAACCGGCAAGGTGTTATCTATAAAACCACACTGTTCGTGATCCTATTACTACAGGTAACCGTCACTGAACCCTTTCCTTTTCTTGTTTTTGCTCTGTGTGTGTATACATGCAGAATGTGCCCAATGCAGTACCTCCAAGACTTACTGTAGGGGCAGACTCAGTCAAAGTCCTAATGTGATAACTGATGGAGTGAACGGTCCTATTCCCTTCATATCCCCAGGCTGTGAGCGAGAGTCCAGTGTATCCATGTGGATCTATGTGTTCCTTGGCAATGTGCTGCGTGGAATAGGAGAGACTCCCGTCCAGCCACTCGGAATCTCCTACATCGATGACTACGCTCGTTCTGAAAATGCTGCCTTTTATATTGGTAATCATTTGTGTTATTATAATACTATGATGAAATGCGTTTTGGCTTGGTACTTTTAAGTTGCCTGAAGAGAGCGTTCAAAACAGATGTCTGAAGTAAAGTATAGATTATTTGCAGACTAAGAGTTGACTCTGCCTGGCTGTCCTCTATGGCTCCATTAGGCTAGCTTCTCTTTGTTTAAAAGTCAAGTGTGCTAAATGAACATGGTGTCTCTTGCTCGGCTGTGTATTTCAGGTTGTGTCCAGACCATATCAATCATAGGCCCTGTGTTTGGATACCTACTGGGAGCTTTGTGTGCCAAGATATATGTGGACGTTGGATATGTGGACATGGGTGAGTAAGTCTAGGAAACATGGTCGTTAAACTGTTATGGGGGGCACAGCTGCTGGGCTTTTGTCATGGGACTAGGTCAGGGCGAAATGTTTTAGCCACTTTATTTTGACTCGGGTGAACCACAATATGGTGGTAGGGGATCCCGACATAGTGTTGCACTGTTAGACAACAGTAGGAACAAACCAAGCTGCATGTGGCTCCTCGCCCCCCTCCCCATAGAGAGTGTGACCATCACCCCTGGCGATGCCCGCTGGGTGGGAGCCTGGTGGCTGGGCTACCTCATCACTGGCACCATCACCCTCATGTCGGCTGTACCTTTCTGGTTCCTGCCCAAGTCCCTGCCCATTCCCGTGGAGAAGCACGATGCCAACTGTCCCCCAGAGCAGACCAGGTTCATCATAGACTCCCCAGGCCCAGCTATGGAGCACAAGTTCCGGCCTGAGGAGCCACCTAACTTCCATTCGATGGCTAAAGGTAGGACACATCCTGCTGCTGCCTGCCCATCAAGATCTCAGTTTGTCTGCTACGCTAGGTGTTTGTGTATTTCAACCGCACACCCTAGTGCCACAAATGTTTTTATTATTTTATTATTGTCTTTATCCGACAATTTAAATATGTCCATAATAAGATGGCCATTCATCTGTGGGCTTTGCCTAAACCCTCTTTCTTTCCTCCTGTTTTGACAGAAATATTCAAGTGGGCAATTTCACTGTAATTTAACTCGGCCTCTTCTGGTTTTTCCATACAGAATTTGTTCCTTCGTTGAGAATCCTTCTTGGAAGCCCGGTGTATATCATCTATCTGTGTGTGACTATTATGCAATTTAACTCCCTCATTGGAATGGTCACCTACAAGCCGAAGTACATAGAGCAACACTACGGGCAGTCAGCATCAAAGGCTAACTTCCTCATGGGTAAGCATGTTACGCAATTTCCAGTTTTGCTACCTTCTATGGCCCTAATGAAAATGATTACGATGCTACTTAATCATCTTAAAAGGGTTATGTTACACACTGTTCCCCTTTCAAAAAATGTATTGAAGTCATCATGTGTTTGATCATCATCGTCCATTAATTAATTCATGATCTTTTAATGCATTTTCATTCCTAAAGTTTATGACAACATGATTTTCTCTACTTAAGGCAAGATAACTAAAACCGCAGGCTTTGACTCACCGTAATTACGTTTTGACCCAAAGCAGACATTGGCTCCAAAAGCCAATGAATTCATGAGACATATTAATGGCCTGTCTCCATAAATGTAGACAATTATGTACATGTCTTTCTTCTTTCCCATCCAGTGGGGTTTCATAAGGAGGGGGAATGTTCTCAAATACAATGTCCTTTCAACCATCAAAAGACATTTTCATCTGCCATGACATGGCCCACTCCCTATGAAATATGGAGGAGGCTACTTTGATATGAATGTGCATGTTCCCCCTTTGATCCTATATCAGGTAGCGATTGTGCTGAATGATGGTGCTGTGTCTGCATGTTGCACCACACCATAATAAATAATAATAGTACACTTCATTCACAGGCGCCTTCCTAAACACTCAAGGTCACTGCACAAGGCATATAATATACAGTTAAAACAGTACAGGTGTACTCCTGGAGGAGGTTGGAGGGGTAAGAAGGGGCCAGGTTATGAAGAGCTGTGTTGGTGAAGATAAGGGTTGGGAAATCAATCCGGAATTGGACAGGGAGCCGGTGTAACTTGATGAGAATGGGCGAGATGTGTTCACTGGACTTTGTGCAGGTGACGATACGGGCAGCTGAGTTTTGGATAAGTTGGAGCTTGTGGAGAAGTTTGAAGGGCAATCCAGAGAGAACAGCCTTGCAGTGATCAATCCAGGAAGTGACACATGGGCCTGGTATTGCAGGCTGCTGTGTTTGTAAAGCTGTTGTGGTGGTTTGTTTGCCCCCCCCCACAGGCATGATCAACATACCTGCCGTGGCTCTGGGGATGTTCTCTGGGGGCGTGCTCATGAAGAAGTTTAAGCTGGACATCATGGGAGCTGCCAAGCTGGCATTTGGGACCTCCCTGCTGGGCTACTTCCTGTCACTCTTCTTCTTCGCCATGGGCTGCGAGAATGCCAAGGTGGCGGGCGTCACTGTCCCCTATACTGGGTGAGTCTGTGTGTCGGATGGATGCAGTCATTATGTATTCGTTCTCCCCATGTCTCTGTGGAATGAGCTATTTTTAGATGACTTGAGCCCAGCTGCACTGTTTATCTCGATGATGCAGAAGCCAGCCCTCAATACACAAAATCCGTCACCTTCAAAATCATTAGTTATCGTGTCAATTGTGGTACATTAAACATCCTATTTATTTGAAGTAGTTTGTAATTTATGTTATCCTCTTTTTTAGCCCTAGATAATTCTTTGTACCCACAGTCAATATCGTCTGTTCTCTTTGTGTTTGTGTTTGTGTTGACGTTCAGGACAGAGGGCTTATCCTACCAAGAGCGCGCGCTCTTCGCGGAGTGCAATGCAGGCTGTACATGTTCGGTACGGGACTGGGACCCTGTGTGTGGGGAGGATGGCCTCACCTATGTGTCCCCGTGTCTGGCTGGCTGCACCGGCTCCACGGGCTCAGGGAAAACCATGGTGAGACACCTTACCTTGCTCACCCTCTCCCCTGTGTCACTGCGTCCTTGCTAAAACATGATGGCATGGGTATAGCGGAAGCGTCTGATCCAATGAAACGTTCCCTAATTGATACCACTAATTTATGAGCGTGGCAATGCTTTCAACACAGTGCGATCACTTGTTTTTAAGACCTTGCAAGGTGGAAAGAATAGGAACTGTGACCTGTGATCAGAAAAAAAAAAGAAAAAAAGATGCAGCTCAAAATGGCAGTTGAAAATATCATCCCTGCCTTCTCTCTTAAAGCTGTTTGACCAGTGCAAGTGTGTGGCAGTGAGTGCAGACTCCCAACCTGGCAACCAGACAGCCTCTCTTGGCCACTGCACCAGCAGAGATAACTGTGACCGGGTGTTCCCGTACTTCCTGGCTCTGTCTGTCCTCAGCTCCTTTATCATCTCCCTGGGGGGAACTCCGGGCTTTGTGTTGCTCATCAGGTCAGTGGCGCCCCCTTTAGGCAGATTGCAGATGATGTCATGTTACATTTTAGAAAAAAAAGTTAATTTATATTTTCTTATTTGTTTTTACATAGTTACTTAGAGCTACACAGTGTACGGTGTTGTTGTATTTAATATTACTTCTTATCAGTATCTAAAGATTGAGATGTTGTTATTTTTGTGACTAAACTGACTCTTGAAATGTTTCAAAATACCCCTTTGATTGTGTAGGTGCAGCCGACCAGAGTTGAAGTCGCTGGCTCTAGGAATTCACACACTGGCCACTCGAACACTTGGTGAGGATCACTAACATCATTATCATTTTTATTTGGTGATAATGTCCTGTATGATTCCACTGTACTGCAGAGGGTAGCAGCAGAGGACCGTCTGCAAGCTTAGAGACACGTTACAGGTTACGGTGTGTGTGTGTGTGTGTGTGTGTGTATGCACGTTCTTTTTTAACTAACATTTAACTAACTTCTGTCGCCTGCCCTCAGCTGGAATCCCAGCCCCCATCTACTTTGGAGCCTTAATAGACAGTACGTGTCTGAAGTGGGGATATAAACAATGTGGCGGCAGGGGAGCGTGCCGCATCTACAACACTACCACCTACAGGTACACGTAGGAAGACTATTGCATTTCTGTCACTTCCTGTAGTTTGTCCCTGTCCTTTGCTCCAATGACCTTTCCCTGGAATTAGCAGTGTATCAGCAGATGTAGACTGGATTTTGGTTGTGTAAGGACGACTTACTCAGTGCAGAATGTCTTCTTTCTCTGCCTGAAATGACCTGTTCAGCATTTCCCCTGTATAATGCATTGCCAAACAATTCGTTTGTGATATAACAACATTATTTATATATGCTTTTCAAGGTTCGCAGTATACATGGTTTCAAGATATCTGGCCATAAGATACACTGACTGTATACATGGTCACAGTTGAACTATAAGTTAGGATAAACCTTTTTTATGTTAAACTGTTAGTCATAGCTTAGTGCACCTGGCAAAGAGTATGTAAAGCCAAGTATCTTACCCTTAAACAGCACATTTCAAATTTTTGTGTTTTATGTTTTCTGTTTGCATATCTTTGTGGAGTACTAGCCTATGTCTGCTGTGTGTTCCAGGATAGTGTACTTGGGGCTGACGATGGGACTACGGACACTCTCCTTCTTTCTCTGTATCCCTGGATTTATTCTCCTCAAAGAACACATCAAGAGAGAGGAGAAAAGTGTGTTGAGTCATGGGAACAGTGAAATGGAATCCCTAAAGAAAGAAGACAACAACTCGATACACTGTGAGCAGTTCCTCCACAACCTGGACTGCCATCTGGAGAAAGAGACGTGGCTGTGAGGCTCGGAGATCTTCTCATCTGCCAACTTAACATAGACACTGTTATAGCACAAGGAGTACTGGACATCTGTAGACACAATGTGAAATAAGAGATATGGTTAAATATACTGTTCAATCTTTTTCATGAATGTAAATTGTATTTGTTGTACATACACTAAACCCTCAGTTTCTGTAATTTGCGTAATTGTGTTTTCATTGTCCTTTTATTTCTAGAGAGTTGCTTTGTTTGGAACTCTGAGGAGAGTAAACGGGTTTCTCGTATTTGATGTAGTGTTTCCATTCCATCCCTGTAATTTACAAATGTGTGTATTCTGTACAGTACCTTGTATGAGACAATCTGTCTTTCTGTCTGGTGCACATACTCCAAATCAACATATTTCGATGACTGTACCTCTAAACGAGCAAAAGTTAAAGAACCTAGTGACAGTATTTGTGTATCGTTTAAATTTCAGCAAATTGCTACAACATAGTTCTTATGTTAGCTCAGTGCAGTCATATGAAGCACATTTTTATAAGCAATCCGATAATAAATCATGCCGCTCATGTTTGCTTCAGGTTAAAAAGTCTGAAGTAGGTACTATTAGCGGGATTACGTACTGCAGCAGTATACTAGCATCAAGAAGGAATGCTTCTTAAAATACTGTAGATGCATGAAAGCCTACTCCCTTTGCACAGATCGATGGGGGAAAGAGGTTGATGAAAACTACATTTTTTTTTACCATTTGCACCCCTTAATTTAACAAATTCACATGAGAGATTGAGATACATGCAACTACAAATTCATGAATTTAACTGATATCGGTCATTAGTCATAGCTTGCTCTTTGTTTTTGGTTAACTTAACATTGCTGGGGTACTTTTGTTTTATTTTGATGATGGGGAAATTGCTATATGGGTTAATAAGTTCAGTTGTCATGATAAAGACTTATTACAAAGGCTAACCTGAAGTTCCCCAGAATTGCTAGATGCTTACTGTACTGAATGTGTTGGGCAGTTAGAGCAGAAATGTAAGAGTATAGGTACTTTACAATAGTAGGATACAGCCTATGGATAATGCTGAGATTATTGTGGATATGTACCCACTGTATTCTTGAATCTGATTGTAGAAACTGTATAGGACCTGTATGTAGTCACCAGTGTGCCTCATCATAAGTTCAATACATTTGTACTTCAAGAGGTGTCTTGCCCCGGGTTCCCTCTGTTTTTATATGACACTATCATTCACTATAAAACATCCCAAACCATAGGTTATAAAAGAAATCCTAAATTAAAGTGTTAATGGCAGGTCACTTGATGGCACAGGCAAAATATAAATATTTGTAAAATTATTTTGTAAGGGGGTGACAACATGACCAAAACAAAGATGAAATAAATACTTTAATAATACAACACTTTAATCGAACGCTCTTCTCACACAAAAATCATCAGCCGATTCATGTTACTCAAACTACAGTAGACCTAGAGTAATACTAATGGCTTTATATGGCTCTGAAAGAAATTAAGACAAATGGATGATGTAAACATGTGTATCCTTTTGGCACGTTCTTTGACATTGCTAATTCTTCATTTGCTTTAAAGGGTTTATTGATCCTTTTTGTCTCCGGCGCTACCCTGAAGATTCTGTAGAAATGGGAAAGATCCACAATGGGGGTAAAAAGCGGGACGATGAACAGTGTCTGTGTACAGAATGTTTGCGTTATGTGTGAAGTTGTGCTGAGTAATACCTGGAGTTGTTGGTGTTCACTGAGCAGCCTGTCATACTCCTGTGTCAGACCCTTTGACTGCCTCTTCATTGCTTCCACTTCCGCCTGAGACTTTTGCACAGCTACGCGCGCGCACACACACACACACACACACACACACACTTTATGTCCTCTGCATGTCAGATTTACAGCATATGGTCTGTAAATATTTTCATGCGTTTTATATTGTCCAGGGACAATTTGCAGTAAATTTGATAATGACAAATGTAATGACAAGTATAAGGTTTACTGTTTTTGTACACACAAGTACAGTATGTCTTTAGGAGATTGCGTTTTTGTGCTTGGCGTAATGACAGTAAATTTTACCCACCGTCATGTGCAGCTTTAAGCTCCCCTGACAGTTTGACGACTTCCAATTTCAAAATCTCTTTATTTGCTGCAGTGGTTTTCTCCTCGTCAAGCAGAGCCTGAATATATATCAGAATGGTTGACTTCTCCGCAAGCCTCAGACTTGCTTTAAAGGTTCTTGTGAAAAATGTAACTATATCATACGGGTGTTAATAATACAATTCAAAGAAAACAAACCAAATCAAAATGATATAACATGCAAAGTAGTTCTTTGTATCTTTTACATAGATACAAACCATGATTCCTCAGAAAAAGCAGGTCAATGCAAGGCCACGATATTCCTAATGAAGCCCTTTGTCTGACTGGTGCATCTAGTGGTCTTTTTAAACATTGAAAATTATGTTCTTCTGCAAGTAAACACATGTTGCACTTATGGCTTGGCTAGTCACCTTCATCTCAATGCCTCTATTGTCAGGGCCCTCAATGGGCTCCTCACCTGTCTGAGAACCAGATTGCCCTCTTGGTACTTCTTGGCAGCCTGGCTGGCGGTGTCAGCCAGTGCCTGCATGCTGGCACTGGACTCAGATGCGCTGGCCACTTGGTTCAGTAGGGTGACCACGCGACGCAGGATCCTAGAGAGAAACTTGTTTGTCAGTACACTCTTACTGCACATCAGAAGACTACAATCTGACCTTTGGATAGAGGATGACATTCTGTGCAAGGCTTTTGAGACATTGTGTTGACAGAACACAAAATTGGTCAAGTACAATTTGCCTGATGGCTCATGAACAATGTTATTCATTTCAATTACCAGTTGCTCCCTACATTTCTAAATCGTGTCCAAATATTAATATTAGGTATTGCTTCAGGGTCTATCTGTGGAAGACAATAATGTAATAGAGATGCCAATCATTTGCAACAGTCCAGCTGTAAAAGACTGCTACAAAGATCAGTTTTGAGCGGAATGACTGACAGCCAAAGGAAGAGGGAGAAGCCAGAGATGTAGAGATTTCTCTGGGCACGGAACAGCTTCATGTGCAGGTGGTCAAACAGGTTAGGGTGCAGCTTAGCATCCGTCATAGGCCCACTGGCTGAGTACTTTGTCACCTCACGCAGAGCATCTTAGGTGAAAGAAATACACATGGATAATCAGTAGAGAAGAATGTTCAAACACACCTACTTTGCTATTATGGTTTTTATTTAGTAGTTTGATAATAAATCATTATTGTAATGCATTAATATTTACCAAGGAAAAGAACAAGGAGAATGATAATCATTGCGAGGAAGCCTTTGTTCCAATATGGAGTTAACCAGTTCCATATGCTCCAGTTGAAAACTGATCGCCATCTAAGGAGAAAAAAATCAGGACAGACATTACTTATAATGTTTAGGACACAGAGACATATGTGAGAAGGTTTTGACAGGGAATGTAAGTACTGTACTTAGACGGTATAAGAAAGGTCGAGTTTGTAAAAATACATCATACACATACAAATGAGATCCTTTGAATCCTGTCCTACCTCTGAGCTGATATGAAGGGTAAGCAAAGGATCAGGTTTACTGCTATCTCAGCATAGAGGAAAAATGCCACAAAGGTCCACTGGAGGGTCATCCTCACTGACAGGCCTTTAGGAGAATTGAACACGCCAAATATACGTCCAACAAGGCGTTGTTAATATAAATTGAATATGGCATGTCTGCAAAGTCTACTATTGGGGAATTATACACGTGCAGTTTGTTTATTCTAATTTGGCTCTAATGACCAACGTATGCAAATAATGCTTGATCGTTATTATACGATTTTTTTGTTAGTTTTTTTGCAGCACACTCAAACCATACAAGTTCGTGTCTTTACATTAAAAGCAATCTATTGGTATACACGAAAGTGTAGGCTACATTACTTAGCAACGTAACTTAATAATATCCAGTTCTGTGATTCATATATTTAAAAACGTACACAATGTTAGCGTTGTCACTGGCCTAGTGTGTGAGTATAATTAACCACGTACTCCCAAACTTACAAAAGTAGTTCAATCTTACCGCAAAGAGTTGGCAATATTGGACTTTGAAGGGACGAACACACCCCCCACCCTTGCGACAGCTGTAAGTGAGAACCCTCTGACGTCAGAAGAGAACAAGTTTACTGGGACATGTAGGCTGCTGCGCCGTAGCCTAATTTATTGTGGGTGTGGACGTGGGTGCCAAATCGCTTTTCATCCGGGGATTCTTTGTTATTTGCTAGCTAAAGGGGTATTATTATTATAATACCTTACGACGTATGAGCCTGATAAGCACCATCTAAATAAGTATCGCATCTAAATTATCGTAAGAAATTATTATGCAGTGTTAAAAAACATTATGTTTGGCCTTGGACTTCCAAGCTCATTGCCTAGCTCACGTTGTGCTACAGTTCATATTGTTCATGTCATCAAATTATGACATAAATCTGGATTGTACATTTCACTACAGAGGAGACTCTTGCCCTTATCAAAGTAGAAGGATGTATAGGCCTACACAGAAATCTAAATGGAGAAAAGGAAATAACAATATCAGCTTTGTTATCATTAATAAATGTATTTATGTAGATATAAACATAACCCGTCCTTAACCATAAATAGGGTCCTTAACCATAAATATCAGTTTATTATTTATAATTTTTTTTCACTGTAAACATAATTTCCCTCCAAATGTAAAGTCATTGCCTAGCATAGCCATAATGCAACTCTATACCCTAACTTTCTACATACTTAAGCATGCCCCAGTCTAAAAATACCAAACTACTGTACCTGTAACCTTATACCTCATAGCCATGCCCCCGGACCTTTTCATAGAGTTTCATTAATAATATATATAAAATATTTTTATATTATGTATATGTGTGAATTTATACAGGGTTGACTGACTGAGACCACCTCTATTTTGCAGCAAGGCAGGTAATACAAATATAAAATACAAATAAAATAACTAAGCAAAATAAATAAAAGCAAACATTTAAAATTAACAAATCATACAAATGTGTTACAATCCAATACAGTTTACAGTCTGTCCAATACAAACCCCCCAAACAGTCAGTACTCCAATGAGGGCATAAAAAACACATTAAGCAAAAGCATAACAATGATAATTAATTTATTATTTTTTTGTACTATATTATAATGTTTAACGAATATGCAACACCAACAGCCTTATGATGCCCTAATTTCAGCTTTAATGCTGTTCCACTAATTCCCACAGGGAGGTGCCATTTGCCTCAGCATTGACTGTAGAGTTCTTGCTAAGTAATAATTATAATAATTAAATAGTAATAAAGTGACGTTAACAAAACAGTTTACTGAGGTCAAAATAAAAGCTATCAGAATATAGCGTGTCTAGACTGACCTTACTTTATCCTATACAATGGCAGCTGATTCCAAATGTTTGAAATGGACAAACCCATTTCTTTTGATGGCCTGTGGCTGGAGCATGACATAGTTTAGTTCAGGCTTCATTTGGCTGCTACTCCAGACCAGTGATTTGGTTTTGAACTGTTCATGGTGCCCATTTTAGTCTGTAAAGGTATCACTCTGCACCCAGTCATTATGGCAGAATGTTTGAAATGTGTATATGGCCAGTCGTCAAGTAAAAAGCTTTCTTTTGGATTTAATGTAACTATTTTGGTATGAACTAATTTACCCCTTTTCAGAATATGTACTTTGAATATATTACTGACTTATTGCCTATGGATATGGAGGCCCCATAAAAATGGGGAAAACTAAGAACGTATTTCAGTAAATCTGCACCAGTCTAGAATTGGCAGTCACCCCAGTGCTGCAGTGTGTGCAGTGAGAGAAGAGGGTTGGTTTAATCACCGCACACAGAGAAGCTGGAGGGCCCTCATTCTCTCCCACACCACAGCAGACACTGTCACTCCCTGATAAAACAATCAGACTGACACACTCACATGCCCAATAGAAGCCATACCACACATAAGCACGCACAAACACATATACATACACTTACAAACACTCCAGGAATAGAATAGCAGACATCCAACAAACGAACACAGAAACAAATCACTTTCAAATATGGTTACATTTAGACGACATTTTTAAAATATATAATTGCCATTGTAACACTACCTATTGCCTATTCAATGTACTTTTACTTTCTCATTTATAACTAGGTTCTTTGTTAGTTCTTATATCAATTTATGGTTGGCTAGGAGATTATGGTTGGCTGAGAGTTACTTTCAAATGTTACTTGAAGATGGCATGAAGGTTATGCCATCATGAGGTCCACTATCGATTTGACCACCTCCCATATCATCCCCTTTGTGAGTGATCGATTAATCCTCTCATTGTCTTGCAGTCGTCCAAATGAACTTTGGTGAAAATACCATTTGGAAATCGGCCAAGAGCTACAATTTATCAAGTGTTTAGGCACGAAAATGCAATTTTCTTTCTTCTACTACATTATAACAAATTTATAGTTGAGTGTTGGCTGACCAATGCAATAGTGGCAACCTTCGGACAGATTCATATGATTTCTTTGGCTAATATTCTCATGGTCTGTGGCTAAATAAGAGAGAGTCATGTGGAGAGATGGGATCAGCATTCAGGGGCAAAAGCTAGTGCTCTGTATATTTTCAATTAGAAGATGTTACAACCCGATACAAAATATTGGAAGTCGAAAGCCAAAGTTTCAGAAGAGTAGGTTTTATTCAGCCTGAATAACATTGCATGCAGCTACAAAGTTCTACCGGCATGTACATTCCCAGTTCGCCTTTTTAAGCATTTTACATTCAAATCAAGACATCCCCAATATGCAAAGTAGATCATGCCCTTTTTCCAATCACCTCTGACCCATCTGTTTCCTGAGGACCGCTTGTCCCATAAACCTTAAAGTTTACCCCTCCTTACAACTAGCCCCATCCTTTCCTGAGGACCACTTGTCCCCTAAACCTTAAAGTTTACCTCTCTTTACAACTAGCCACATCCTTACCTAACATAAACTAAGGAAGCAGAATCCATTAGCCCCCCTTATCTTATCTGTGTACATCTGTTCACTCCTAGCATCTGTTAATCCCAGACTACACATGTTCTCTCTGAGTGACAAACAGTCTGACAAACAGTGTATTCTTACAAAGGCCTCTTACAATCATTAAGTGTATACTGCTCCCCCTTCCTGCACTCCTTCTCTGTTCTAACTTCATTTGGTGCCCTTAATTATATTGGTGCCTGTCTCTGCTCACCAATGCTTCACCCCCTCCCCCCCTCTTACTATCTCTCTCTCTCTCTCTCTTTCTCTACTCTTCTCAGTAGTGAAAACTACTATAAAACTATGGTGTACTTACCTACTAACCTTTAATATTGATTACAAATACTTGACAACAAAAAGGGTATCTACTTTTTAACACTAAATATACCATACTAGCAGCAAGCCAGACCCACAGAATGCAGCAGGCAGAAAAAATAAATACGGGGAGCAAATGTGGAAAGCCCGTCTCAGTCTGGACCCAAAATGTTAGTGTCAGAATATGCTGGAACATCAGGTGTTGCAGTGGGCATTGTTACCGATGGCCTTGGTCTTGAAGGTTATTTTGTATTTTGTAAAATAGAAGCACATATTCAGAGCTTCCATGTTCAAGTTAATAATAATAATGTTAATAACACACTAGATAACAAACTAGAGAATAATACAATAAATAAAACTAAATAAATAAAATATTGATAACAGCTTAAACAAACAGGAAATAAAAAGAACAACATAAGACCTGAGACAGCGTGAGGGTCTGTGAAGTGTAATTGGATCTTTGAGGTAAGAGGGGACATTGCAAAGTTAGGCTACTATTTCAATATACACGGTATAGGATGTTATAATATCCATTATGCCATACTCTAAGATGTGCACTTCAAAAGACAATATTTTAGAATGGGACTTGGGTTGAGAGCAGATATGTCATTGGCGTTTTCAAGTGGGCACCCTCCATCCCGGATGTTTTGTTAATTTGAGCCCACGACACCTCTAGAAGGCTTAACAGTGAGCAATGACGTCACCCCCCTCGATATCCTCTCTTGGTACGCTTTCTGCCAACTCTGCAGGGATACTTACCACCTGAAAAGAAGATAATCTCTCCCTACTCTGTTCCTGCAGGTTTGGTATATGATGCTCTGCAGATATCCCTATACCTATCCATATTCCCTATTCCTGCAGGCGGTTTCTGCCAACTGCAGGGATACTTACCACCTGAAAAAAAGATAATCTTCCTGTGAGGGTTGCGCGGACATCTGTCCGGTAGAGGGCGCTGGAGAGCTGTGGTGGTGATGTAGCAACCTCTGACGAGGCACCCGAGTGTGAACAGGTGTGTTCAATTGGGTGATTAGTCAGAGGCTGCTATAAATGGATGTCT
>JAVQIZ010149437.1:5000-10430 GCA_036023535.2 Galaxias brevipinnis | reverse complement strand
CCCCCCCCCCCCCCCCCCCCCCCGGGGGTGAGGCAGGCGGACGGGCCTGAGTCACCTCGAGACACGGCGCCGTAGCAACCGGGCACCAGGCGGAAACGGAAACACAGGGGCCTTTAAATGGGATTACACAGGGAGACGCTAATCGAGGGAGAGCAGGTGGAGAATTAAACCGATCAGAGACGGCGGGGAGACGGAGGGAAAGGGGGGGGGGTTGCAGGGCAGGGAGTGGATGGAGGGAGAGAGAGCGAGAGTGACGTAGGAGAGGAGGAGAGCGGGCTACAGATGCTCAGAGGACAGAAACACCATCGCGCAACGGTGCCGCTCGTTATCACCTTCCTCCCCCAAAGTTCTTCTCCGCGGCCTCAGAACGAGTCAAATTGCTCCTCGTCTTTTTTATGCTTTTAAAATTAGATGAGGAAATTGTCTCATTTGACTGTAAGGCCCAGCTAAGCATTTTGAAAATGGCTCATTTAGTTTCCCGAGGATGCCGTGTGAGGTAGCTGGTTATGCCTAGACACATACATTAGCAGTGGAGACAAGCGTTTTCCAGCAAAAAGCCCATTAGCCAGACAAATGCTGTTGGAGTGTGTGCCTGCGAGTTCAATGGAAAAGATTCCTCTGATATTCCAGACCCCAGAGGACGGCGAACGCTTCATTTGAATGAAACAACAATTAAATTAGTGCCCTCAGTTTGCGGGGTTTATTAAATTTCCCACTGTGAATAAACTATTTCCATGTGGTGATTCAGCTTTTAACAGCTCTATCTGATGAACAGATCCAGTTAGATGCGGTGGTGAGACTCCATGACCTTGCCTTTGAAGGTGTGTGACATCTTAATTTGTTTAAAAACCATTTAATGTGTGTGTGTGTGTGTGTGTGTGTGTGTGTGTGTATGGGGGTGGGAGGGGGGTCTAGTGAAAGTCAGCTTTGTTCAGGCATGAAGAAATATAATTGTGCTTGAAACACACTGTGGTGGTAATTAAAGAGATAATGTACAGAGCATATTGGAGCTAGCCGTCTGGAATGATGCCTCATTCGGCCTGCTGGGTGGAAGAATTGGGGCAAGGAATCGTGCACGTTTCGGCTGCACACGGGTCTGTCAGATTACACACTCTCACCAAAGTACAGATGATTATGGGTTGTTATTGCTTTCATTTCCAAGATAACCGTTCCATCTGTCAAAGTTTCTGTTATTTCATAGTTGATAATATTGTGCATTACCAACAGAAGCGTGCGTCTGAACCAACGTTTTATATTTCTTTTGTCACCATGAGCGTCGACATTCCATCGTTGAACTCCTGGAAGTGTGAGTTTTCCTCGAGCTAATTGGAGTTATCTCTACATGCAGCTAATGTTCTTTTAATAATTTAACTGCCAATATCACGACGTGAGGGAATATTTACAGGCGCGGAGGATGATGAATCACCTACATGTTTTACGTAATTGTATGAGAGGTTTCAACGTTGACATGATGCTGAGAAAAATTATCCTCTGGGGTCTGTTGGTGTTTATGATATCCCATAACTGTGAATTATGATCAATCAGTCACTGGGAAATTATTCACAGAATAGCTAGGCAGTCATTGTACCAAATGGAAAATATAATTCTAATTGGACAGTTTTGACAGGAATTGTTTTGCAGTCAAAATAAGTTTCACCTGCCACTACAACACTACTGCCGCTTTAATTGATGCAAGTCTAGTGCAAAGTGCAGGAGTGGGTGGACGTCTCTTGCTCTTTGACATCCCTGTAGTTTTAAAAAGCTTTTTCTGTGTGTGTGTGTGTGTGTGTGTGTGTGTGTGTGTGTGTGCGTGCGTGCGTGCGAGTGATACTTCACCGACAGAACTGAGTGCGTATGTCCCTCGGGCATGAGATGAAAACCATAAATCCTAATCCACATATATAAAAAAAAAGACCTCTCCAAGCCCCAATTCAATTAGCTGGCTTTAACTTCGCTGACTTCCCAACCCATAAAAAGAAAAGTCCAACCAACACACGAGATGTTAGAAATTGCAGGCAGTCCTGCTTGTTAAACAAGTTCCCAATCTAGTCCCTGAGCAGCCAGTGAGTTATGGCCTGTTCGGCAGCCTTCAAGGCCCGGGTATGAGCGTGGGGTTTAGGGGGAGGGGAGGTGGTTAAATGGGGAGGCGGGGTGCAAGCGCTAAGCTCCGGCCAAAGCTCCCGTGATGGGGACCACGGAGGCTAGATTAATCCCGCTCTGAGCTGGGGAGAGGAACAGTTTGTGGACAGTGGTTGATGAACAAGTAGGTTCAATCGGACCTCCCTGGAGATGAGGAAATCAAGAGGCAATAAAGACTGGACTAACCGGAGAGAGAGACAGAGAGGAGAGAGAGAGAGAGAGAGAGAGATTGAGAGGGAGAGAGAGAGAGAGAGAGGAGAGAGAGAGAGAGAGACCGAGAGAGAGAGAGAGAGAGAGAGAGAGAGAAAAGCTGAACAAGCCGAACGCGGCGCGCAGCTCGCCGTCCCAATCTCAGCACGCAATCATCCACTTAACCTCCCCGAGCAAAAAGACTCTTTCTCGCTTTCTCTCTCTCTCTCTCTCTCTCACTCACACACACACATGCGCACACGCACACGCACACACAAACACACGCACGCGCGGACAAGCAAAAACAACAAACAATGGAAGAGAATTGACCACAAACTTTACCTTCGCTAACGCAAGGGAGGTGGGGGGTGGGGGGTGGGGGAGCTTAACACTCGACAGCAGACAGTTACCAGCTTCTCCTCCAACATAATGGGTGATCGTCAGCGCTCCCCGGTATTAAAGGGACACTTTGGCAGAGACAGAAACGCTCTCATCGATTCACCGCAGAGGCTCTCATTTGGAGCTTAGTATCAAAACAACGCTCCCACTCCGCTCTCGTTATGGCTCACAGTTTCATATGCAAAAAAAAAAAAAAAGCCTTTGTTCCGAGTTGAGCCACGGTGGATTAAGCAACCAGGCCCACAAGCAAATAGGTTGCGCGGATACCTGTGGCGAGTACAAACGAATGGCGCGGCCGAGGACAAAGCCCCTTAAGCTGCCCGAGCTGGGTGTCTCGGTGGCCGCCCCCCCCAGTCCCTGGAGGTTTGGGGGCTGGAGGCAGCCATCCGGGCAGGGCCGCATTAGACCCCGTGGACGTCTACGCGGGGGAAAGCCTCCACCGGGCTAATCCTCTGAGCGAAGGCACACTGGCTTTCTCTTGCTCCGGCCTGTTCCGTCCACACCTCCCTAACGCCCCCTGGAGGCCATGGGGAGTAGAGAGAGAGAGGGGGTGGTGGGGGAGAGAGAGAGAGAGCTGGGATTGAATGCTCCAACGAGCACAAAGCTAGGCTTTGAGAGATGGCTTTGAACAACAGTGTGCAATTGTCATCTCACAGGCCCGTGTGCATCTGATGTAGTATAAGAACACGAATCAAACATAAATCACTTCATATCTCCCGATTCCTTTAACTCGATGAGGAGGAGGGTGAAACCGGAGGGGCAGGGAAGAGGAATAGTGTAGGGGAGGGGGGGGGACACTACAGATGTCGAAGCCGATTTGTAAAGGGCACCGAGTACAAATCTATACCCGGTTCTGCTAGGCCTGGATTGAAGGATTAGCCTGGTATTATACTGTTACAGCTTCTCTGCAATAAACTCCACCGAGGAGAAAGAATCCGCAGAGATGGAATCTTACATTAAAAAGAAAAGAACGAAAAAAAAATACCTTCGCAACCTCCGGCTAACCTTATCTTTATCTATTCATCCCCCTTTGCCTGTATCTCATTCTCTCTCTCTCTCTCTCTCTCCCTGTCTCGCTCTCTGTCTGTCTCTCTCGCTCTCTCTCTTTCTATTTCTCTGTTCATACATCCACACGTTCAGCCTACACCTTTTTTTTTTTCTGTCCACTTTTCCATCTCACTCGTGACCCTCTCTCCAACACCCCATCCTCTCTCCCTGATTCCCACCCTTTCTTCCTGCCCTGCGTTTTCCACACGGCCTTCGCATAACTCAAGTCTGCAGTCCCTGACCTAGAATAGTTATTTTTCTGGGTGCGTCATTTTCCAATTCTCATACAGCTTAACTGTCCCTGCATCTTCTGCTAGACCCAGCATAATTGGAAGAGGGGGGGGGGGTTGAGTGCGAACCCACGCAGGGAAAACATACAAGGGCTGACTTGTTCCGATTTGATGGAAGCATGCAGGCTGCCATTCCATGCCGACACAGCGTGTCTGTGGTGCCGCCGAACCCCGCGGCGTCGATTCGCGGCGACAATGAATTTCAAATCTGGCAGCGGCTAACCCTCGCTAGTGTTTCCTCATGCAAATGCGTATTGATTCATAACTCGAGTTGTTTTATTACTCCGGCAAATGGCTCTAAAATGTCACGACAACCTGTGTGCGTTTTATTTATTGGCGAGGTGAGAGCTGGACGGGTAGCTACCGTGTGAGGGACGTCTTGGTGATGGGTGTGCCGGCCTGGCAGGGCTAGCGGTACCGGTTTCATCCTATTTGTTTTATTTCGTTTTTTTTTTTACGTGACTGATTTACTGTCACGGCTGCGCTCTGCGACACTCCTATACATCCGAGCTGACTCTCCCGCCTGCTGGTCCCTCCGTCCTAGAAGTAATTTTTTTAGAGCCGGGGAGCAGGACAATTTCCCAGTCGGGATGCTAACGATGGCTCAGTGGGTAGCATTGTTGCCTCACAGCAAGAAGGTCCTGGGTTCAATCCCCACCTGGACCAAGGGCCTTTCTGTGTGGAGTTGGCGTGTTCTCCCCGTGTTTGCGTGGGTTTCGTCTGGGTACTCTGGTTCCCTCCCACAGTCCAAAAACGTGCAGGTTAATTGGTGACTCTGAATTGTCCGTAGGTGTGAGTGTGAGTTGTTGTTTGTCCCTATGTGTCGGCCCTGTGAAAGACTGGCGACCTGTCCAGTGTGTACCCTGCCTCTCGCCCTGTCTCGGCTGGGATAGCCCCGCCCCCCCCCCCGCCCCCCACCCCCCCGACCGTGCATAGGATAAGCGGTATAGCTAATGGATGGATGGGTGGGATGCTACCCGCGCTCCGTGTCTCCACGGGCATCCCACCCCGGGCCACCGAAGGCCTCCATAGGGTGGAGTACTCATCTGATCACGCTACAAACGACAGACAGGTTTCATCCTCGGTAACGTTTACATGGCAACACCCTCTGGAACACGCCGTGACGGAGTCGGGGGGAGGACAGTGAAGGGGACGGAGGAAATAGGTGTGTCTCGTATCTGGATCGCTTGGAGAGAAAAAAATTATCCGTGTGGCGGTATTAAACCAAAGACGCAATCAATGGTCAAGGACAGAGGAGGATGGTGGGGATGAGAATGTCTTGAGCGCCCGCCGGGAGATATAGTGACGCCAGGTTGCAGACGGCAGGCAGACAATAGCCAAACATGATACAGCGTTCCAGCCGATG
>JAVQIZ010149432.1:0-29017 GCA_036023535.2 Galaxias brevipinnis | reverse complement strand
CAACCCCACCCCCCCCCCCCTGCCCCCGCCCCCCCCCCCCCCCCCCCAGCCCCCCGCCGCCGGCCGGGGCGCCCCCGGCGCCCCACCCCCCGGGGGGGGGGGGGTTTAAAGGGCTTTTGACGAGGGCTCACTTAAATTGAGCAAACCATCCGGTGTGTAAGGGCGGGGGCACGTTCGGTTTACTTAAGAGCACCTCTGCCGTCCAAGTCATATTTGGCAAGGACCCACGGAAGATGGTTCCTCGCTGTTTGCCTAGTGTCAGCTCGTCGTGTCCGCACAGTAACAAAGGCTTTAAGGGGCCACGGGTCCCTGTGCCTCAGTGAGCCCCGGGCATGGCCGTTCCCACGGTCATTTTCTGCTCCGTTTGAGTTCTGCGCGTGGCTGGAAGGGTTTCCGGAGGTTTTTCGGCAGGAAGGATGAGGTGTCCGTTCTGTCACCAAGGTCACCCAGGGTCACCAGGCTGTCCGGAGGGGCAATAATGCATGTGACAAATGTCAGGGTTTCTGCTGTTGCCGTGAACCTGTATGGATTTATTGATCTCTTTTCTCTTTTCCTGTTTTGTTCACCAGGCCGCTCTGGAAAGCTTTATGTCCTCCACTAGTCGTATATATTTCTCCCAGTCAGCAGCATCTCTCAACTTTCTTTCTTCTGGGACACCTTCCTTTCTCTTTCCTCTTTTTTTTTTTCCGTGTGTGTGACCCGCCGCTTTCCCTTCGAGTGGATTTGCCGTGTCCCTCTTGTTGCCAACGGTGGTAATCTCTTAATCAGAGCATCTTTAGCCTCCTGCTCTTTCTCAAACCGTTGACAGACCGTGTTTTGAAGGGGCCCAATCTAAAGGGCTAATCTCAGTGCTTTCCCTCCCTTCACAGGGAACGGCTGAGTGATTTACCAGGGACACGGCAGTT
Source organism: Galaxias brevipinnis (assembly GCA_036023535.2). Lineage (NCBI taxonomy): Eukaryota > Metazoa > Chordata > Actinopteri > Galaxiiformes > Galaxiidae > Galaxias > Galaxias brevipinnis. The sequence continues at coordinate 28,112 of JAVQIZ010149432.1, read as the reverse complement.
CCCCCGGTGATGTGTTCAAAGTTGTTTGAAAGCTCGCTAACTTTGAAGGAGAGGCAAAATAAAGGGGGGCGCGAAAAAAAAAAAAGTTAGACGAGAATGCAGCAGCTGTCACTACAGCGGCCATCAGTGAGCTTAAGGTGTGTCGGAGTGGATTTGTGTAACGATGATGCTCATTACCAACAGCTCTCTCCAGCTCCGCCGCCTGACAGCACATAGTGCGCCACAATTATTCATAAAGCACAGGAATATGTGTATGATATGTGTTTCCCCCCTGTCTCTCTCCTGCTGCTGGCACGGAAAGCAACATAAATCTGTGGTAACGAGGAGGGAGCAGAGCCTCCTTTTTTTTTTACCACCGCTCTGCCTCACATCACCAACACCAACACAAAGAGATTTACTAATGCAGCCGGTTACAGCGGCCTGTGAAACCCAGCCCACTTTTATATAACACTACGGTGAGCGCTCCCCGGACGACGTGCATTATTATACACATCTAATTAAGTCTTCACATGTCTATAATAAACCACATTATACCGCTGGGGCCCAAGGAGCAGGCCAAAGCCTTGACTGGCTCAGCCCCCGTTTGTGTTGAGACAGCATGCCCACATTGCATGCGTGTGCGTGCGCGCGCGTGTGTGTGTATGTAGGTGTGCGCGTGTCTGTGGGTGTGTGTGTATGTGCATGTGTGTGTGCGTGTGTGTATTTAGGTGCGCGCGTGTGTTTGTGGGTGTGTGTGTATGTGCGTGTGTGTGTGTGTGTTGGTGTGCGTCTGGTGAGTTAGTTAATCATAGCTATTTAACATTCCCTAATTAACCCAGAATAAATCAGGTCACCACGGTAAATATTTGTCACCAGGGAGCAGGTGTGGGGGCCTGGGATGGTCTCTCCAGAGCCATAATGTAGCAAGATGATAGGAAAGGAGTGTGTTTGTTTGCATGTGTGATTTCATAGGTGTGTTTGTGTGTGTGTGTGCGCCTGATTGCTTGCTGCGTGGTTACTTGTGTGTGTGTGTGTGTGTGTGTGTGTGAGAGAGAGAGGAAGAGAGAAGGGGAGCAGGGCTGAGGAGGCCAGCGTAACAGCTGTTGGTATAGTTTGATGGGTCTGTGGAGAGCTGCCTCTGTCTTTTCATGGGCTCCAGTAAAGGACTGGGCTCCCAGTGGCAGGTGGTGGCTGCCCATCGTGTCCCCCTCCTGGGATGAAGAGGGCAACAGCAGCCCCACCATCCCTGGCTTCCCTCTCTGAAAAAGAAACAAACACCCCCTCAGTTCTCCCGGACTACCAAGGAGCAGTGGTGATGCCTGCTCACATAATTCTTGATCGGCACTTCAAACTACTTGGAAAGCCTTCCTCCGTCATCGCCGCCTTAGATGGTGTTGTCTTTTTCAACGCATTGCCAAACACAAACAGGAAGACAGACAGGGAGTATATAAGCGGATGACAGCACGGATCATATAGTTGCTTGCAGCAACCTACAGTGCACAGGCGCTCCCCCCGAGCTGCACTGTACAAACGGCTTCATTTACAGTACAGCGTCTTAGTGGGCCGGGGTGTTTGACAGCCTCATCCAGGTGAACAGCCTGTCACGTAAGTGCAGTAATACCAAATGAGACAAAGTGCTCCCAGTGCCTGACAGACTGTACAGCCAGCCAAGTTGAGGTCACCCTGGCTCCGATAGGACACTGTCTGTTTGCGACAATAATAAGGCTCCCCGGGAGCATCAGTTGGTTTAGCAGTTGCCATGGCGACGCGGCTGCGGCTTTGGTGCCATCGTCTCCGCCACCCGACCTGGCACGGCTCGTACTCTTGATATCTGCTGGTGCTGCCAAAGCCAAAGAACTCCTACGCTGGCAAAGCTGCTCTCTCTCTCTCTCTCTCTCTCTCTCTCTCTCTCTCTCTCTCTCTTTTCTCTCTCTCTCTCTCACTCTCTCTCTCTCCGAGTTTCTCTGGTTTCTCTCGCCCTGCCACCTATTTCTTTCCATGTTCCTCCAGAGTGTTTTTTTTATTATTATTATTAAATTCACTAAATAGCCTTTGGGGAAAAGAAGTGTGGGGATCTCATGTACTTATGAATTTCTGTAGCAACTGTTGGAGTTTTTTTTTTGTTAAATCCCACCAGTCTGGAAGACATTTCTTTGCCTGTTCCCAGCAATTGAATTATTGTGAGGATTTGGTGATGCATTGGAGCACAGCAAGGACATGTGCTTTATTTGTGCTCATCTATTGAAATATGTAAATATGCTTTCCTTTATTGCCAACACAATTTTGTCAAGCTGATCTATTGGTCCCAGAGCTAGTTGTTTATTTCCGTTTCAAACACACCATTCTTGACAATACAAAAAAGAAAGTCCTTGAAGTGTTGGGATAGAAACATATTTACATACAAATGTGCATAGCTCTGAAAACCTACATTCTAGAATATTTATAGTAGATGGAACATGAATAATATATGAGCCATAGTTGAAGTATCAAGCCGCTTGGCTATTATCCAGAGAAAATGAGTGTGAGTAACTCTCCCTAAACATTTTCTTTGTTATTCACATTAGAGCCACAGAGCAGCCTAAGTCGTCTTGATGGGGAGGAAATCACAGCCATCTGTGTTCAGTGTTACAAGCCTCTGACGTGGGTCTGCTTTGATGGACAGGCGAAACAAAGTGTTACCAAAGACGTTCAGTCACCCTTTTTATTTCACGACACCTACCGCCCATGGAGAGTCCGCCTGCAACTCATACTACGGTCTCACCACACCTGTGAGCATTTCAAATGTGACTCAGACTGGATATTAATATGTGAATATGAGTTCGGAGTGTTTATTTGGGCTGGGGTTGGTGTCTGCGTTTGACTCGACAGCGTGATACCTCCGCTCGTGGGTGTGGGCTTGCGGAGAGGGCACAGCGTCACGGCTGACCCCGCCGAGGCGCTTTACAGTGACAGCCCGGTGACACCGCTCGCACCCGTGGGTCCCGCTCCAGTGCCGTAATAATAGCCAATTATAACCCGGGCTAATTGGAATGGGCCTTTGTTTTTCTTTCCGTTATTGCAGAAAGCTGACAGCAACAACTCATGGAGGGATCGATGTCGGATTACCAGGCTCATGGAGCTGCATAGAGAGGAGGGCTCAGACGGAGACTGCAGCTCTCATTAAAGCCCCGGCTGATCTCAGCCAAGCGCTGGGAAAGGAAGGGTGAAAAAGGCAAGAAAAACTGGAGGAGAGAACCGAAGGGAGGCGAGAGCGTGAAACGAGAAGGGAGGAAGAAAAAAATAAGAAAGGAAAAAAACAACAACAAAAAAAAAAAGAGTGCGCAAACTTTACCGGCCCCTTTGGACCTGGCCTCTGCAGGACTCTTATAAATGGGTATTGTTCCCCGGTAAAGCACACAGCAACTGTTTACAGTGGACCGTAAAGGAAGCCTTTATTCCTGCTCGGGGATGCATTGTGACAAGATCATTTGAATAGGCGAGGTCTCACCAGAAAGCCATAAACCTTTACTAGGAGTTGACATGGAGAATCGACAATGAGGCATGTAACCTCTGTCGGATGCTGTCTGCCTCCCGATGATCACAACGCGTGCCAGGCAGCCAGTCAAAACCACGCAGCTCCCTTTGACTGCCTCCGAGACGGGCCGACCGCCTCCTCCGAGACGGAGAAGGGGGCGAGAGAGGAATGACGGAGTCAGAGACAAAGCGAGGGAGAAGCACAGATGGTAGGCAAAACAGAGAGAGAGAGAGAGAGAGAGAGAGAGGGGAGAGACGTGGAATAGGGCGGGAAAAAAAAAGCGGGAGAACGGGGGGGAGGGGGGGAGTGAGCGAGTGGCCGAGAGATAGCGGTGGGGCTGCCGTGATGGAAAGATGCCGCCTTTGATGTCCCCTTTGAGCCGCTCCACAATGAAACGGTGGTGTCTTGTTTTTATGTTTTATCACAGGAGGGGAGCGCCGGAGCAGGCCCGTGGGGGCTGCCAGACATGGGGCTGAATTCGATTAGACAGTAATCTGAGATGGACAGGCAGCCAAGTGGTGCAGAGCTCGACGGCTGAGGGACTTTGGGTAAGCAAACTAGCGCCGTCCCCCTTCCCCTTCCCCTCCTAGTCTCTGCGTCACCCACCGTGACTCTGGCCAGGGTGTGTGTGTGTGTGTGTGTGTGTGTGTGTGTGCGGTCCATCCCGAGCTCACTGTGGCTGAAAGTCCACCTGCGCTGTTCTTAAGGCACAAACAGCCCTTTTGGAGTGGAGGTCGCGGGTAATGAGCTGAGGTTATGGAAGAGGCCCTCGAGTCATTAAGGAGACGATGTCTATCCGTATCCCCAGTCTGACTGCGGCTGCCCTTGTAACCATGGACAGCGGGAAGGGTTCGTACAACTCTATTGTCCACTCACCATCTCAGACCATCATAATACAGTACCTGTAATACACATTTTCTATAATCGTATCCTCTCTTGTGCTCTGTTTCCCCCTCCTGCCTCTCTCTCTCTCTCTCTCTCTCTCTCTCTTTCTCTCTCTCTCTCTCTCTCCCCCCCCTCTCTCTCTCTCTCCGGCTCTACCATCGAGCAGTCTCTGTTTGGCATTCAGTTCATTCTCCAAGATGTTTCCACTGGAACCAATGATTAACAATTATGCCAGTGCATCTAATTAATGCTGGGTAATTATCAGGTTGAGAAGCTGACAGCGAACGAAGGGGATGGGAAGACCGGAGCAGCAGCAACACTAGGGGAAGAGAGGGGAGGTGGGGATGGAGAGGGAGGGAAAGAACGAGGGTGGAAGGGGAATACGAGTGTCTTAATTGGGGCACTCTGTTTTTCTTTTCTGGACCCCGACCCTGAGTCAGATATTGCATAAATATGTAAGTGGCGGATTTTATGCTTGTGTCTGACTCCAATTTGTTGGCTGTGCATGTCACTGTCAACAAAATGATTACCAATCATTTCAACCTATTTCTAAGAGACGCAGTGTGTCTTCATAAAACCTCAGAATGTGTCCGGGCAGCACCAGTCGCAATACTTCCGTAATGTGTCTGGCTGACAGTCTCGTTTCTTATTTATTTGTCAAACTGTTAAAAATAACTTGGGTTTTGAGATGCACTAGTGTCACACATTGTTGCCATGATTAACGACCAAACTAACGGCCCTACATGCTTTGCAGCTTTCCGAAAGACGTGCCGCGCATCCCTGACCTTCATCCATCTACAAACACAACAATGCGGCGGTGATTCTGAGCTAAAGAGGCCAGAGAAATGTATTGCACGCCCGTTAATGAGGCGGTAAAGCGTCATTTGCATAGTCAGTGTCTGTTGCCCTATGGTGGAGCTTTATGTCCACTGACACTTTTACACCCCCAGTCCCTCTGTAACGGCTTCATAATAACGGCCAAACAAGAAAACAACTCGTATATTAAAAGAGCTGGCGTTTGTTCCTTATTCAAATGAACACATCTAAGGCACCCAAGGCAGAGGAAATTGTGTTTTGGGAATTACTCAGGAATAGTAATTATTTCCTCACAAGTCGCTGTGGCGTGATTTAAAGCTAGCACCTCAAATTGGTTGCTGTTTTTCTCTTCTTCTTCCCAGTGCCAGGCAGAGGTAGGTGACTGTGTACGGGCTCCACAGTGCCTGGGCTGTGACATGACTCCTTATTTCTCAGAACGGAGACTAAATCCAAAGGGCCGACAGAAAATTACACTGCTAACAACGAAAGGCTCATTTCCTCAGTGCATACACTGCCATCTGAGGGGTCGGCCTTTTTTTTTAACTGCATCAAATTTTCTACTATTTTAGTGAACGTGGCTTTTTTCCAGAAATATTGCTAGGAAATTGTCAGAGGTTCGACTTGAAATCCTTTTCTTTTTAGCAATTATTCCACTCGGAGTGTGCCACGTGCTCACGGAAAGTGATTTCTGTGTCGTCCTCGTCCCTTGTGTTCACTCTGCTTGTCCTGCCACGCGAGCTAGAGACAAGGCCGCTCCCCGACTCAAGACGCACAAGGAGGAAGTCATGGGCAGCTCAGCGAGAAACGGGGAAATTCATGTGCTGACCGTTTCCAGAATTGAACGTCAATCCAAAAGAGACTGCTCGACGACTAAAACACTGAATCATCAGTAAGAAATGATACACAAATAGATATTAGACCCTGTGTGAGAGTGAGAACCTTTGGCAGCAGCTATGAAGTTCGATCCTGAGTAGGCCTCATGAACTCTTCTTTCTGGACAAGTCAGACACAGTTTTCGAAAGGCTTGCTAGCGAAACGTTAGCACATTATATTTGATTAGGCATAACCAAACTGGAGAGTGATCTAGTCAAAGACAAGGTTGCACATGTAGGTTTTTCTGTTGTAGACTGAGGGACATGGTAAGAGACATTACCATTGAATGCTGGAAATTGTTTGCCTTCCTTTCAATATGTCTAAAGAACCCTGCTGTTACATGCTGCTTTTTAAGCAAAGATCTGTCCTAGAACTTAGGACCATGTCCCTGAAATTGCACATGGCATAGCAAAGTAGACAACGGGTAGACGTCTATACAGCTTAGTCTGTGGTAAGCAGTAGAGTGGGGTACACTGTGATCTCAGTGAGCTTGAGCTAACACGATAACCTCATCAAACAAAGATATAACAGCAGGGGGGAACAATGGCAGAGCGCTCTGCTGTTTGTCTATGGGATGTTGAGCATGAGAGGCTGGCTGCGTTCAGTTACCACAGGATTGAGGCTGTTGTGTTTCACTGTGCTGGACCGGGTGTTAGGGCGTTTTTTTTTTCTGATCTGGTTTTTGTATGATTATTTTCCAATTGTGGTATCCAAAGGAAGTAAATAACCGTATATGCAGGAGTTACACGGATCTGTACTTCTTCCCCAGTCATTCATATCCATCTTTCTCCTTTCCATCAAAATGACGTTGTGTAATTTGTTGTGATGTTTGATGTGATGTGGTTGTCACCTTGTTTCAAATGATCATCTTACTCGTCTTTTCACACGGATCTGTAGTTCTTCAGTACTTTTAACTTGTCCTCAGATTTTGTTTATGATACAACTTTGAAGCACTTGTTCCGTGACTGAAAAATGCTTACTTGATTTGGTGGTTTTTTTTCATCTGGTTTGACAGTGTCTCTACTATAAAGGACATTTTTTCTTCCTGCTCCCTCAGAGTTTGTATTGAACCATCAGTCACTTTTTCATATGCAGGTTTCAAAGCACATTAAAATCCGGGTTTTCTAAACAATCACGCGTTAAATCTGCAGATTAAAAATAGTTTATTTTCAAGTAATGAGGAGCTAAACTTTGGTCTTCAGTCGGCGGCTCAGAAAGATATAAACGAGCAATTAATTTGCGTTCTCTGCATCTGCAAATACTCGTTCTATGAGCATGAATACATCACCCATGTCTCCATTTGACATTTCAGACTTAATGCTTTTGGGAGGGGTCCAATATAGTTGTCAGGGCACTAGATGAAAGAGCTATTAAATACCTTTCATATTTCAAAGCAATACAACATGGACAAGCAAAACCTTTTGGGGGGGGGGGGGTTCACTTTTCCATCTTATTATTAATGCCAAATCAGTTCTAGCACTTAACCACATGCTATTGCTTTTTGTGATCTTACTACAATGCTGTAGACACAGTTCATGCACTGGCAGGATGGGCCATGCAGTTGGTACTAAACATTAAGACTGAACTGCTCAGTGAATATAGCAATGAAAGCCAATAGTGTTACAATAACATAAATCAATGAGAGTCAACAGCCTTAAGCCTTTGTAATGCTCTACTAAATTAGGCTTGTAACAATTACGGTGGGGTGTTCTTTACCTCGTATGGGGTCCTTCATTTGTTTGAGCGTGTGTAGGGGTGTAGGATATTTCATGCATGGTCAATTATGTGATTACTGTAGGTGGGGTACAGTTTGACATTTATGAGTTGTGTATCTCTGTGTGTTGAGTGTGTGTGTGTGTGTGTGTGTGTGTGCGTAGAATAGCGAGAGAGAGAGAGAGAGAGAGCGAGAGAGAGAGAGAGGGGTAGAACGAGAGGAGTAGTGGGAGAGAGGGCGAGAAAGAGAGAGATTGAGAATTAATGCCATGTTACCAGACGTCGTTAAGGCCAGGCCCACACAAATGATTTCATAGGCGTTTGCTGTTTACGACGTCTTTCGTCCGCCGCTCCGGCTTGCATTGTTATGCAAATGAGCATAAACCCCCAAGTTGTCTGGCGATCAAACTGAAACGCTGCCAGAGGGTGACGGCTAGTCTTTTCCTTACAGGCTTAAATTGTACTTAGGAAACCAAAAAAAACCAAACTCTGACCCACTCTGCCAGGCTGCGCATTGAACACATCAACAAGGCAGTGCACGGACATGTTACTGTATTCTTCTTCTCCCCTTGTGTCAACGCGATGCCACTGACACTGCTGATACTAACGCAGCATTTCCAGACAGGTCGGCATCGAAGCAGAGGCCATTCTTCTAATCCCCAGAGATGCCGTTAATACCAGGGCAGTTATCATCACTTTTGGGGACGATGCAAAAATGATGAGCTGGATTGAAGTACCTTCAGAGAGGAATCCTTAGTAATTGACCTTGCTGTCTTGAGCCTAGTCAGCAAGCAATAAAGAACAGTTAAATGTTAAGGCAGGAACCAAAGTGCTTGAAGGGCTGCACTGTGCTCTGCATTAAGGAAATAATGGCCCAGCTTATTTCATTTTCTGTGTGAAACCAAGGTCACAATTTCTGTAGTTAAACAGGCCTGTTTTTGTCTGCTGTGTGTGTGTATCGGTGTGTGTGCGCGCCCGCGTGTGCGTACACGTGTGGAAGTATCTGGGAGGCCTGAATGCCAGGGAGACATTAATATTGGGATGATTAGGCTTGATTAATGAGCCAAAGTAGCAGGTATATCAGAATTTTGATTAACGAAGCAAGTATAACAGCTCCATGATTAAAACTAAAATTAGAAATCCAAAGACAAGACATCTCAAAGACCTAATGAAAAAGGGGTTAACATTACAGAGTACGTGGTCATGAATACCTGCACATCTCTGCCTTTAACGGTTTTAATCAGATCCACAGTGGATCTAAGATAAGAACAGGAAAGATGCTTTGAAATAGCCATTTGCAGTGACTATTTGTTTCCATGACACAAACGATTGGCACTTTCACTCTCCCACTTTCAGATTTTGCATTCCAGTCCCCATTCCATTCAGAAAACATGTAGGCAACCACGCTACCTTGAAAATAAAGATTTTGATTCGCCGTGTGCCGGCTAAAATAAAACCTGAGTGTGAGTGTTGACTCTTAAGTGAGACAGGGACTGTGTGAATTCTTCAAACACTATTTTTAGCCAAGGACTTTGTTACTTGGCATTGGCTTCATTTAGATTCCGGATGCAAATCGTTTTTAATGGAGCAATTTCAGCTCTTAGCATCCAGCTGTCAAAACTCCTCAGCGCGTCCCTTTGGCCAGAAGTGACAGAGAACGAGAATGTGATTGGCGTAATTGAGATGACATTTCCCTCTCTCTCCGGAGAAGGTCACGTTGGCGTCAGTGGAAGGGGAGGTGATGATGAGGCCGCTTCTCTCCTCCCTAGTCAAGTTCTCAGCCTGCTGCAGAATGAGAGAGCGAGAGACCGAGTGGGAGAGAGTGTGTGAGAGAGAGAGAGAGAGAGACAGAGAGAGAGAGAGAGAGCGAGAGAGAGGCATTAAAACCCAGTTGGCTTGTCCCCCACCGTCCAGTCGTGATTATCACCCATTAAACCACAGCGCTGCAGTGCTTAGCTCCACTGAAGAGGGAAGGCGTTCTAAAAAGAGCCATCATCCACCTGTCCTCGTCCGCATTCCCCCCATCCTCCCAGCTCCTACAATGGGTTTTCACAGACCCGGACCGGGGGAATGACGCGTCGACATCACACCTGTAGGTGTTGCTGTAGTCAGTGGCCATGTGATGGGGATTACAACGTGAGGAGCCGAGGCAGCCGGCAGGACATCCGCAGCGCGGCCTTGGACAACCTAGATGCACCTTGTGATTGGTTTGATGTGCGATTTCTATAGCTACTGGAACGGAATGTCTGCCGTAATTTATTTATAGGTATATGTGGACCGACATGCTTGGAGATGACAGCCATTCATTTTGACAGCTACAGTGTACCATAATAATGCAGTATCAGCGACGATAGAGGAGATCTATTTTCCCACATTATAATTACGGCATACGGCACTCTATCAATGTGTTTGGCTAGTCCCATATTTTACACTCCGAGCATATAAAATCCTTTATATCGTAATCAAAATAAGGCCTGAATGCCATCAGGCTGCCGCAGTGTCACTTTGAAAAGCTATCACCATGATCCTCCCCGGGAAGACATCACACAGCAAGCGCTCAGGTGTCTTCTCAGTCAACCAAACAGCTCTTCCAGGGGCAGGGAGGCAGTTAAAGTGAATGTGACAGACTTAGATTAAATGCCAGAGACTGGGGCCTTCTCGTACACGCTACAGCCCTTTGGACAGCAGCCTAATTAGACACTTCCACGCTCTGCCACTACCTCCTCCAGGAAATACCCTTCCAAAAAATCAGATTTATTAATGTCCAAAATTCATCACCGCAATATGGCACAGTCGCGGCCAAGAAAAAGACAAGCAAGAGCTCGGAAATGGTCCCGTTCAGCTCTGACTGGCTCCGAATGCACATGCTATCCGCGCGATACGGCTCCATTGGCATTGAAATAGAGGGTCGTCTTCTTCCTATTGATCATGTTTCATCTCGGTAGCATGCGACATGCAAGCTTTTCAGCAGCGACAGCTGACATGATTCTTTATCGTGTCAGAGGAGCGTGCCCCCCCAGCCGGAGAAGGTCAAGTGTTTTTGCTCCCGGTGCGACAAACAGATCCTGGTAGAGGCAGGGCTCCCGAGGCCGAGCCCGCGGACCCTCCTCCCCGGTAGATCTGCTGTGATATCTGCTCCTAAGGCTCCGCTCTGACACGCCGGACAGGATATAAATCCAGTTATGAGACGCGTGGGGTAATATTCAATAATAAAAGGCATTATTTGCCGGGATCAATGCGTGTCGCCACCGCAATAAAAGAGAATGAATGGAAAGGGCTGGGAGCGTGTTGTAAATTTTGATGCGTGGTGATATTGAACACATTGTGACAACATGTTTCTTGCCAGGGCTGTAAAACACTCCAACAGGCTGTTGGACATCCAGCGCCTGCCACCCTGCTGCACGCTGGGAAGCCATACATCAGGGCCCAGCTACAGCACGTACACCCCCACTGGGTAAAGGATTACAAGGAGGGAAATGGGACAGGGTTACATATTCATCAACATGGGGTATGGCAGCGCTCTCCCTGTGTGTGTGCGTGTGTGCGTGTGCGTCCTTTAACTAATGTTTGTGCCTGCGAGAGAGTGTGTTGGTTGGGTTCTGCAAGTGTGATGCAGGTGTGGGGAGACGATACAGTCTGCCACATTCATCAGGTACAGAGACTGACTGTTAATTACAGAGGAGGTTCCGAGTCTCTCTCTGCGTGTGTGTGTGTGCGCTCACGTGTGTGTACAGTAAGAGCGTGCTGGTTTGTGCGTGTCCCTCTGTGTGGGACGGCGTGCATCCTAATCAATGGAGGATGGGGGGGACGGGGACGGGGGGGCCTGTTTATAGGTGGGCACAGTACGCCTCAGGACACGAGCTGCGGAGGCACACCGCTCCGTGTGTGACAGTCTGAAGGTCGTCAGGCAGACGCTGAGGCCCGGTGACATCCGTACTAATTACTGGCACGTCCATCAAGGCCAGTCGGCCCACAGAAGCCCCTCTGCCTGCGTCCTCGCTCCGGCCCCGGCCTGCGCCGCGTGAGCTCCCGTGCCTTCTAAGCCGGCTGTGTTCAGAGGCTCAGAGTATTTAAGAATGTTATCTCTAATGCACAGATGTCTTAAAGGTCCCGGCGGAATGGGCCTGCAATTTTCCCTCCTAATTAAAAATTAATTAAATCGGCTGCAGCTCTAGCCAGGCAGAAAGCCACGGAGGCTAGGTCGCCGTCACTGGAAGCACAATCATTTATTCAACTCAATTACCGGAAGCGGCGGCGGGCTCCTGTGACACCCCCCGGTCACCTGGTGAGCTGGGAGAAGGCTGGCCGGGGGCCGGGGATGAGCCAAAGCCAAAGCCACGGAGCTTGGGCTGATCCGAGTGCAGCAGTTCAACCCCACTTTCATTGGGGAAGGATGGAGTTTCTGAAGAGGGAGCTCATTCCAGGGCTGTGCCGGGAGCCGGTGATGAAACGGATGACGTCGACAAAGGACATCTCTTCCCCAGGTTACAGGACTGTCAACCAGATGCCTCGTAAAATACACTCCACAACTCCTCCTGTCCACCCCCTCCTAACGCCAGCAGCAACAATTCAACACAAACACCTGGGCACGCCGCGTGGCTCGGCCCTCTGCAGCTCAGTTCTGTTGCCGTGAAGATGCGCCTGTCGCTCCTGTCACTCCTGGGGTCTACATGGCCGGACCAGATCGCCAGCCATTGCCCTTCCCTGGTCTCGTTGCGATCATTAGAAGGGATTGATCAGAAATAGAGATGCCAATAAAAGGTATCCACCCCGGCCCTCTTTACTCGGACAGGCCGTCAATAGCTAATTCGATACAGGGACCTGCCCTATGGTGTTCAAACGGCAGTCTCAAGGGATTATTAGGTAGGAGTGCTGATCATTGTTGGCCTTTCACGTGCCCTCTGACCTCTTAAGGACCGTCTCTATTAGGCTCGCCTCGGTGCCAGCTTTCTACACGTTGGCTCGAAAGCCTGGGAAATAATGACAGTCAAAGTCTGTACGAAGGTGGAGACTAGCAACTTGTCGGTATTAAAAAAATAACCAGTTAAGTATTGAAATGGGCGGAGCTTCAAAGACTTGTATGGAGGGATGGCCACACTCTTAGGCCAAAGTAGTTTCTGGGCTGAGAATGGCTAAGAGTTGTAAAGATGGCCTCTCTACGGTCATTCCTGCTTCCATATATTTTCACTTTGTTCAGGCTTTAAGGTCAATAAACTTACATTAAAGCCACATTTTTGAGATATTTAATATATGCAATTCTGAAGTGCTCTGGACAATTACTATGAAGATTCAACCATTTTCAGCTCATAAATATTCTTGAATCTTTATTGATTGCAGACCAAGTTTGGAAAGTCCTGCAGATAAATTAGAACTTGAAAGTAAAATTGGGCTTTTATCTGTGGCAATTAAGGCTGCCTCTCATTTGACTGCAGTGAATACTGTGCAGCTGCCTTGGTTTTAAAACCTCTTTACGCCACGGTCTCCATTTCCTTCACGACGGGCAACAGTAAAGAACTAGCAGGTGTACGTTATTTAAAGAAGTGGATCTCACTTGATGATGGAGAATGTAATTGGAATCGACTTATCCATAAAGAGTGGCTTTATAAGATATTCTATTATCTTACTTTGTAATCAGCTGGAGATGAATAAACTATATAGTGCATGATCATGGGCTTGGTTAAGGTGGTCTGTCACAAGGATTTTCTCCAACAAACATGTTTAAGTTTGAGGTACAGAATGAATAACCTTCAGGCTGACTGGAAGCTGGTAAACAATGGAACTCGCTAAGAATGTAACGTTTTCTCATGCAAATGTGAGACTGCATGTACCTTATGTTCATGTAAGTTTTGTCTTCAATTTGCATGTAAATGTATCTTTGGTTTATAACCTATTCATGCTCTACATTTATCTTTTGTTGTTTTTATTTTAGATTGTGCACCTCTTATTCATTTCAGTCAGCTAGTTTATTATAAATATATATTGTGCTATTTGAGCTCACCTGGGTTCACTGAATAAAAAGCCTTGTCACAGTTGGACTTCTCTCTCCGTGTAAATAAAGGTAAATAAATAGAATGTGGATCATGTAAGTGATACTCTCACGTCATTCAGATGAAAAGAGAGTGAATATTCCATTTCCCATAGGTGCTAAACTTCATCTATGCTCTAAAATAAGGTGGGAGATTAAACAACATCCGCTTTGTCTGACATCCATATTGACCTGATTTGCCACTATTAAATTTACCCGTGTACATTTCAAAGAGAATATGGATATTAGGAACAAAGCTAAAAGCATCAAACCGTCCTTTTTTAATCTTAAAGTTTAAGATCTTGCTCCTTAATCTTCGTTGTTGTTTTTTTATCTCAAATCCAGTTTTTTCTTCAAAATGTTTCATCCCAACTGGAGAAAGGAATCAGTACATTTGATACACCCTGGTATGCTGAACAAAACCCACCCACCCAGGATAAAGAGACGTAGCAGACAGCTCAAAGACATGCTGCCTTATTTGATCATCTTCACAAGTGCAGTTTATATCTCAAAAACAAAAACAGTTCTCCCAACACTGTTCTCAAGTATTGTTTTGCACTTTCATTTCTCAGCCATTTGTTTGCTATGAATTGGCTTGAAGTGAGTCCTATTTTGGGGGGACGTGGACATACATTAGCATGGCACTAGGGTGTGAATTAGTTCTGCTACATTGAGACTCAGTGAGAGGCCGGTAATCACAGCTCTCAGTGTGATGTGGAACGCCCATTCTCATTAGAAGGGAATGGAATGATCCGGCGCTGGTGATTAACTTTGTTTACACTCTCTTCTTCTAGATGTGGGGCGTTGGTGTGCCAGCCAGGCGGCGCTAACCAGTCCACCTTCCCCTTGTTCCTCCGAGCTCAAACACCGACCACGTTACCACAGACGTTTCAGAGCTTCTGGCAGATATGGGGACTCCATTAAAAATGCACTTTACACGTTGGCCGTGCCCCCTGATAGAGGATCTAGGAGAACAGCGTGGCAGAAGCTGCAGCCTCAGCGTGTTGGTCTTCGCCTCGTGTGTTAGGCAAACACATGCAACGTGCCGGCGTCAACAGCAGCTGTCGCAACCTCTGGATGGGTCGCCAGTCTTTGGTTACGGACAGTGCCAGGGCTCCATGACCTCCAGTGCTCTGGAGCCGCACGCCCGAGGTTTTCCGTGCAGCTGTGTCCCTGACTGCAGGACACACACAACACACACAGACACACACACACACACAGACACACAGACAAACAGGCCAAGACCGTGATAGAGAAAGCGAAAGAGAGAGAGAGAGAGAGAGAGAGAGAGAGAGATAGAAAGGATTGAAGAGATTGTATTTACCAGTGGGCGAAAATGTCATGCCTTTCTTTGTATTTGTCCATGTTCAGAAGATGTGTGTGCCTACTGAATGTGTGTGCTTAGTTTCAAAGCGAGTTTGGGTATGTGTGTGTGTGTGTGTGTGTGAGTGTGTGTGTGTGTGTGTGTGTGTGTGTACACGTAGCTCTATCTGTAGTCTATCAGAAAGCCCTCTTGATGTTCCATTGGGCTCAGCTGGATGAAGCAGTTCCACACAGGGAGTGAAATGGCACAGACACTCCACACTGTCGGGCAGAAACGAGCTGCCTTGGAACAAAAACCATGGTGGTTCACTTGAAACAGCCTGAGAGCCCACTCGAAACCGGGCGGCTGTGTCCTACAGCGCTTGATTTTTTTTTTTATAAATCTGAAATTGTGTTCTTTTCCACTATGTACCAAAGGGAAAAAAGGAAAACAAGGCTGGTTCTCATTTATTGTTGTTGTGCTCTACCATGAACTGTGTGAACCCACAGGCAGAGCTTTGTCATTGTATTATTTCAAAACCTGACACTTTGACAATTGGCTTAAACAATGTCACCCTGTCAATTATGCCCTCTCACGGCACGTCGTGTTAAAGACATTCGTCTACCAGACAAAGTCAGCATATGAATGGCGCACTCAAACAATGGAAGTGACAGAGCTGCTCTGCTCCGCTCCCTACGCTGAGGGCTGGTTTTTGTGTGTGTGTGTCTGTGCGCGCGTGTGCACAAGTAAATGCGGTAGTTCATAGGTGTGTGTGTGTGTGTGTGTGTGTGTGTGTGTGTGTGTGTGTGTGTGTGTGTGTGTGTGTGGTGTGTGTGTGTGTTTTGCCCAGGGCTAGCACTTCTCATTATACTAGCAGGCTGTGTTTGATTGGTGTTAATGACAAAGCGTTTCACACCTTGTCGCCAGAGATCTAACAGCCTTTAGTCTTAAGCTGCTCTCCTCCTCTGGGACCGTGAGAGTTTGTCTATAGGGATTCACCTGAGGATG
Organism: Galaxias brevipinnis; assembly: GCA_036023535.2. Taxonomy (NCBI): domain Eukaryota; kingdom Metazoa; phylum Chordata; class Actinopteri; order Galaxiiformes; family Galaxiidae; genus Galaxias; species Galaxias brevipinnis. Next base: position 11,996 of record JAVQIZ010149432.1, on the reverse strand, counting down.
CTTCCCATTTTGTACAGTCCATCGTAGAACCTATTTACAACCACTTGAGATGTTTGGAGACACTGCTACAAAGATAGCCTGTAGCACACACAAACACACAGCTACTCAAGACACCCAATTACACTGCTTCGTGATGTCTGAATTAGAGAGGGGAAAAATAGAGGAAACGTCATGGTTTGCGTCAAGTTGAACGTTTTTATAATGATCAATGGCTCTGTTTTCGTCGAAGTCTCTGTCAGTGTCACAGCTGAGCTCCTGCCCGTTTTTGTTTGTGCTGATGATAATAATGTTCCACAGGTGCCATGTACACACACGCACCCACACACACACACACACACTAACACTCATGCATAAACGCCCACACATGCAAAGGGGGTCCGTTTTTTGGTAGGAGCAGAGGATGGGCAGCTGTGCCAGTCCAATAGCAAATACCAGTCGCCTCTAATTCGGAGAAAACAACCAAAAATGCACAGCAAACAACAAATCCTTAATAGCTCTGATAAAACACAGGTGAATGCTAAAATGGATGAAATTGCCCTTAATAAAATAAACACATTACTGACTTTTCCCCCATTTTACATTTCCGGCGGCGTTCTGATAATGAAAGCTGTTTTACACAGCCCATTATCAGTGTTTGACCTTTTCCTTAGCCTGTTTGAGCACGGAGCAGCAGTCAATGGGTGGTCAGTGATAATGGGACCTCATTTAGCCCGACTCGTGCTGATTAAATAAGATATGCCCACGCCCCCGTTCCCATGGGTTCAGTCAATATGGGCCTCGCACACACTTACAACAATAGGATGCTGTTTCCTGCAAAGCCAACTTGCACAGTTCAAGCCTTTTGTGTCTCTGGCCATTATCGCAGTGTATTCAAATCTAGCATTTTTTCATTTGCCGTCCCTTAAGTAAAGCTTTGTGCAAATGCGTTGACATCGCTACTGCGCCTAAAAGCAACTGCTTATTTAATATGCTGTATCCTCTCCCGCTCAGACAAATGAGTGGGTTAGGCATGTGGGTAGACAGTTATTTTGAAGCGTGGATGATTTCCCAACAACAACATGATGGCTGTACCTAAAGCAGGAGGCCTGATCCCATATGTGTCCACTCTGTCCTTTTACAATCCACACTTTTAGAAAAAGACATGTAGCCAGACAGTATTTGCATAATGTACGTTTATTGCTGTAACATTGCAGCAGAATGAACCTGTTACGGTTAGATTTTGCTCAATCAAAATACAAAAGAATGAGAACCAGATGGTTGAGTGAGCTTCAATACAGCACACACACACATGCAAGCACACACACACACACACACACACGCACACACACACACACACCCACACACACACGCACATGCACAGACGCACATAACCATACCCAAATGTTGGCAGGAAGGAGGGTTTTTCATAAGATGTAACTGTGTGTGGGCTGCCGTGGCATGCATAAAATATTATTTTCCCAACAACTCGAGGTTGTGGAGGAGGCAGTTCAGGAAGGGGTGGGAGGGAAGGCCAGGGATGTACAGTATTTGGGCAGCTGACAGCTGCGCGCGTGTGTACACCCGTGTGGGAGTCTCGGCAAAGAGAGTGGGAGTCGCGGGTGTTTGAAACGCAATGAGGTGCGTTTGAAAGGCGCTCCTGTCACAGGTAAGCAGGGTACAGAGGCAGGCGCGGAGAGGGATAAAAGGAAGAGAGAGGAGAAGTGCCTGTGCCGTAGGATGACGTACTCTATCTGAGGGCTTTTTACATGGGCACAGGGAAGCACTCAGCATTACACACTCTCAAACACAAGGGGCCCAAAACTCACACACCCAACACTTTGATCTTTTGGGGGAATATTCTTTTAAAGATTTCAGCTGCCTAAAGGAAAAAAGTGGTTCTGAACCCTGGTCCTTTGTGTGTGTGTGTGTGTGTGTGTGTGTGTGTGTGTGTCTGAGAGTACGCACTCTTTGTACAAGCGCAGAACAAACACACCAAATTTTACTAGTCAAGTTTTTGATGTTTTAGCATCTTACTTTCATACACACACACAGACACACACGGTAGGAATAAAGCTATTCTTTATCAATCAATAAGGTGCCTTGTGCTTGGAGCTGCTTCTATCTTTGACTGAGCGATGTCCTTCACTGTCCCAGTGTCCTCTGCCAGTGCATTTGCTGCTTTCACATCCCAATTCACTGAATGTCACTGTGCCGTTGGGTAAAAATATTGCTTTCCTTCAAATTCCTCTTAATTTATATATGCGGATTGGATATGAAATTTATGAATGTCATGCCCTTTCAGGGATATGACTCATTATGTAAGGAAGGCTTGAAGGGGATTGGGCACGGAACAACTCCTGGAGGAACAGGAATATAACTGTTTCATCAGCAGGCTCTTTGAACCTGTCTCCCTGCTCACAGAGACTCTCATCTCAGAACTAATAATGTCGGCCGTCATTACATATCTCTCTCTTTTTTTTTTTGCTCCACTCCTTTTTTCGGCATGATGGAAGACTCCTGGAACAGTCGTTTTTGTTTTTTTTAAAAAGTGAGGGGTCTTTGAATGGGCTGTCAACACATGTGGTTTTCTTTTAAATAATATACCACATTTCAACTGCACCTTCACCAGTTTCCCAAAACTCTTGAAGTACCCTCAATACAGTCACTAGCAATAATTGAAGATGGAGAAAATGGATTCTTGCCAGGGGGTTGGATGCTGTGCGTGTATAATTTGGTTGTGAATGTTCAGAGGAAATGTGAAATGGAATCTGTGTGAATTTATGGCCGTGGAGTGCGTACATTTAAAAGGTCATAGCTCAGTCGTTTAAAACAGATTTCAATAAATGGCGGGCCCTGCCTCCCCAGGAGACTCCTCTTTGAGGCTGCACGGTCGGAGGGAGAGCGCGGACAGAAAACAGAGAGAGAGAGAGAGAGAGAGAGAGAGAAAGAGAGAGAGAGAGAGAAACAGAAAGAGAAAGAGAAAGAGAAGGAGAGAGAAAGACAGATCCCACTGCTCTATTCTAACACCCCTGGCAAAGAGACTGGCATCCACCTCAAGGGTAGAGTAGAGCTGTAGGACCTTCTGTCAGCTAGGCTGGCCGGCCGGCTGTCTAGCTTGCTGGCTGGCTGGTGGGTTAGTGGGCTGGCTGGCTGGCAGGTAGACTGGTTGGCTGTATGGCAGGCTGGCTGACTGGCTGATTGGCTGACTGGCTGGGGAACATTGTCAAATGAATGGATGCCAGATCTCTCATTACAGTGGGAGAAAACCCCCTCAGCAACACCAGCCCGAGGGAGAGGAATGAAAGGGGAGCAAGCCTGGGAAGAGAGAGAGAGAGAGAGATGGAGGGATTAGGGAATGAGGGAAAAGGTGTGGTCGGAGATGTTGAGCTAAAAAGCAGAGGGTAGAGCGAGCGAAAGAGAAAGATGGGGAGAAAAAAAAAGCGGGAAGACGAGAGAAAAATATTAAGAGATAACAAAATAAGGAGGACACTTCATGGAGGGCAAGCGTGAAAGAGATACTCAATAAGGGGGATGGGGGCCTAGAAGGGCCAGTTCCCGGGGAGACGAGATAGCCCGTGCTGAAGTGTGGCTAGGGGGATAGTTGGCCCTTCTCCCCGGCTCTCCCCCGTCACCATGTGCCTCACTACCAGCCCGGGCCCTGGAGAGAGGGAGGGAGATTGATCCTAGTGGCCCATCGATCTCAGCCTACCAGGAACACAGAGCTGGGAGGGAAAAAAAAAACACTGTTGGCTTTGCAGCTTGCATGCAAGGGGCTGAACAATATCAGGAAGTCCGCCCCACCGCTGATAAACCCATCGTGGTGCTCCTATTTATGAAACAAAGGGTTCCTGTTATTGACAATTAAAGAATGTAGATTGAATGTAAAAGTTCAATATATTTTGTTCTTCCTCTGAAAGGTGATGCATAATAATAAGAAATTGTACAGACAGAACCCTTTGCATAGTCTGAGGATGGCCGTGTTTAGCATGTGCATTTTGCTTCAGCACCTTGGACAGCACCCTCCAGCCCAGTGAACAGAGAAAAGACCACTACACAGCCAAACGGATACTATTCCATCGGCCTTCTTTCTCTTTTCTCTCTCTCTCCTCCTGGGCTGTGCCGTGTTGTCATCGCAGCAGGGACAGAAAGAAAATGGAGCCTCACTCGGGGCTCGTGCACACATGTGCCTCTTGCGTCTTGTCCCTGCACTGGCTTTTTTTTTTATCACAAGTCAGCCATTCTTTTAAGAACATGCCATGCCCGTGGTTTCATTTACATAAGGATCCGATACCACGCTGATTCATCACAAGGTGGACAATGCCCGGTGCTATCACTGGACCCGGGTTGTTCTGAGGAGTCTTGTCTTTTTTTCTGTGCTTTGACAAAACCTTGGAGGTGCACTTCTGTTCTCTCGGCATTCCATCGGGCCAATTTGGCCCATCTCTCGCTCAGCGTCCTTTTCAGAAAGACTGCCACATTGTGTCCATGCGGCATACTTCTGTGACCGGGCGCTGTGGCCTCTGCATGGCCCAGGATACACTCCTTTCAGGCCCACGGTGAGGCCCCTCGTCCCACTCTCTCTCGGGCGTATATTATCTCTGTTCTGTAGACCATAATGATAAAGAGAATCGCAGTAAAACACAGTGACATTTCAAATCACCGCATCTTTGTGCCGGTTTTCAGGGAGACGCGCAATAAGACATGTCTGGCGAGAAAACTGCTCTTTTAAAAAAAGAAAAAAAAGAGACATTTGCTCAGACACCCAGAGAAGTAATGTGTCTCCCATTATGACTGCGCGGTGAAAGCAGCGAGGAGGAGAACAAGGCTGTCTATTACTCTGTCAGACAGCACTTTCTCAAAACCAAAAGGAGCTACGGGCATCTTTGATCCCGACACATGGCAACGGGGACAAACTTCTCGGTGCAGGTTGCTGCTCCATCCCCGTCTGCTGACACCCTACAGTCACGTGATCAAAACGAAACCAAATCGGTGCGGCCCTTGATTAGTCGATACTGGTTAGTGCACAAGTTGGTCTCTTTAAAAAGGCCCCACCACTGCCTGCATGCCGCCACCCAAGGAGCACTGCATGTGGCTGTGGCTGCACACCGCCGCCGGACCAACCTGTTCAGAGGGAATGCGAGATTAAAAAAAAAAACTGTTGGAAACTGCCAAAACCTATTGTTGATGAAAGATGCACGCTGCTGTGTTGCTTTGGGGTTAGACGGAGACGGGCTGAGAGGCAGACGGAGCGGAGCAGCTGTCAGAATGGTTGTTTGCAGCCCCATGTGTGCCGCACTTTGGGGAAATAATAAACTCTATCATTAGAAGCCCTGTCTCTCACCGGCTGCCTTTGCCACTGACTGGTTTGCTGCTGTGAACACACACACACACACACACACCTGCGTGCCACATGGAGCACAGGCCCAGGTCATTAGCAAAATCCAAGGCTGGGAGGGAGGATCATAGACCGCTGGCCTACATTGTGGATCAATGTCCATTTCCAACTGAACTCTACACGTGTTTAAAGACGATTAAACCTCTATAATAGTCCTATAAAAGAAATAGACTACCTTTCTGACCCTCTTCTCTCCTGTCAATCCACAGCCTTTACACCAGAAGGAGCTGGGAGCCATTTGACTAAGTGCTGTGTTTATAAACAGTACTCCCCTGAGGTAACAGGGTTTAGGGGAATGAACACTCTGCACTGTAACATTGCCCTCCAGGAGATTTCATTGCCTACTTCAAGCCAGTGAAAAAGAAGGTTGTGAACTACGGGCAATGCATTAGCGAAAGAGGCTGGTGAAAGGCAACGCGAGAATAAGAGTAGTTAAAGAATGTGTAGTACGCACCACTGACTTCAGACACCGCATGGACTGACTAATAGGATCCACAGTGGCTTCACCTAGTCTTAACTACTGAACCAAACGACATCCTCAGCATGAGCATGCAAGTTTGAGCGTTATTTTTGCATGCTACCGGTGCCACACCCCCTTCACATCCGTGCGGTGGTATAGTCCGCAGATGCTGATATAGCGGGTCTGAACCGCACCAGCAACAGCTCCATCAGTCTGTAGGTTCAACTGCGGCTAAACGAACCTCTCCACGTCCCTACATCAACGACCTCGCCGCGAAGCCTACACTGTCGAATCGGCTAGGCAGACTCCCATAACACCCGCAGTATAGCCTACCATTTTCGAATGCAGCAGTCGCTTCATCGCGCCGTTTCGACTTTCTAGAGGCAAAGCACACCGACACGAAGACAAACCAACAGGGGAGAGGAGTCCTGCTCGCATTTTAGCGGAACAACCCGTATTCAACAAGGGATTTGCACGGTAACCTGAATTCCTTCGTTTCCGGCAATACGGAATTGGATTAGAGGAATGGCCACTCATCGGGAAGGTAGTAATCTCCATATTATAAAGGGGTCCGCCGTATGATCAAGCTGGCTGGCACTGTGTTAATATGCTGGCATGTGTGATTCCTATGGTGCTGAAACGCTAACGTGTAGGCATCTTCAGCCGTGCAGATGTTTTGTAGCTTGTGTAGCTTGTGTGTTTATGTGCGTGTTAATGTGTGCGTTTGTGTCTGTGTGTCTGTGTGTCTGTGTTACAGTCAAGATATAAGACATTGTAAGCTAATTCAGTTTATGGTCATGCATTTGGATGGTCACACAAAACATATAGCCTAGACAATTCACTAGGTGTCAGCTTCAGTAAGTCTTACATTCTCTATAATTTTTGCTAAAATTAAAGAATTTTTAGGTCAATAAATCTAGCTATTTCTTAAAGCTTAGAATGAAAACTGCTTAAATTCTAGCAATGGCATTCCATTACAATCACTTCGGAAGCAATACACTAATGCCAACCGGGCTATTGGAGATACAGGTAAAATCGATCTCTGTCATGCCCGTCTTCTCTCACACACACTTGCCACCGGGTCTTGCTCTCATCAATGTAGGCCCTGAGAACTCCACATTTCGTTTTGAATTTCCTTCACAAAAACACATTTCAAGAAACATTTATATATAGCATTCTTTGGATTTAATTGCCACCTTTACTTGACTGTAACTGATATTAGGTGTGTCGGATAAATCTGGAAATAAAAAATTGAGCACCCTTTTCTGAAAATATAATATCTATTAATTTAAATTTCTCAAATTTAACGTGCAAATTAGATCCACAACAACAGCTGCATTAGATTAGTCACATAAATTGACAACAGCACCTACATTTGAATAAATCTTAATTAAGTTGAAGGCAATAGAAATTGTAGAACGATTCACGCAGCACTGTAGATCGAAAATGGTCTTGGTCCTACTTGTTTCTCTCATAAGATCATAAATCATTATTTGTAATATGCAGTTGATGGCCTAGTTCCAAGAGATTTATCTTTGATTAATTGTGTGATTGTAACCAATGTGTAGCTCTCATTACAAAAGACCACAATGTTCTCAGATGTAGCTAATGATCTCAGGTGGAAAAATAATGACTATTCATTTGTTTTCTAAAAACTCAAATAAAGATAAAACTGACTCCCATAAATGTATTTTTTGGCATAGAATGGTTCTATTATACTGTGTTAATTTACACACACACACACACACACACACACACACATACTCACACTCACACTCACACACACACTAGCAAATTAGGGAGTGAATTCTTTAGCAAAAAAGCCGGTGTAAGACCAGAAAGTGTGAGTGTTACACTTCTGGAGTATATATTTGAAATTATACCACAGTTCAGATCCCAACAGTGTTGGTGTACAGTTGAGGTGTTGCTTCAACAGAGTTTAGCCTTCGGAAATGTAAGTCAGCAGCTGTGTTAGGAAATGTTTATGCAGTATGCCAATGGCACGTATTAGGCCTGTGTGAAATTTGTGTAGAGAAAGGGTACGATGCTTCACACCCCAAAATGCAATGTGCCAACTTCTTTTTGGCTTTGACATGACAGAAAAAAACAATGGAAATGTGTGCCTGGTGACGTGATTTAGTAAGTTGGAGTTTTGTTTTGTTCCAGTAAGTATTGAGTAAACTAAGCACATCATTGTAAAACGCAGGTTACTAGATTTCTGTTTTAGTATGCAGTGTACAGAATGTACTCATACGCTGCGTCTCAATACCCATACTACCATACTATAGAGTAAGCCGGAAAAAGATTGAGTATGTCCCAATAGATAGGCCTACTATGTCAAATGCAATATGCCAAAAATACATGCAATAGTACACATGCAAGTGCAGCTGAAGTACCTACTCAAATAAAAAAGTTGTAGTATGTGATATGAGACACAGCGATTGATTAGCCTACTATAGACCAATAGTATTCTGTGTTGACACTGTTGTTGCACACACACATTCCTTCTTTTTTCGCCCATCCAAATAGGAAACGCCAGAAAAGGTTGATGGCACACTGACTGAGGTTTGTCATAAATGGCAGTTAACAGGAATCTTTCTTTTATATCTGTTTTTTTCTTCCTTGCTATCTTGGGCTTTAGAAAGATAGATACAATTACGTCTGCCCAGCAAAATGAAATTAAGTAGTTTGTTCAAACATAGCGGCTCGTCACTCTTATCGTTTATCTCATTCACAGTGGAAGTCTAACATTAGCTATACGGCTAGATAGCAAGCTAACAGGACGTATGTAAGCAAGAAAATACATTCGCTTGTAGCTAACGTTTAAGCTATAGGAAGACTGTGTGTAAGACTGGCTTGGTAGCTAGCTAAGTTTACCTTTTTGAATGATTTTGGGTTATTTAAAGCTGACAGTTTATCTGTACGAGGTTATTTTGGCAACCACTACCTTTTGCTTAATGTAATTATTTTCCCTACTTGTCGCAAAGAAAACATGCAGAATGCTCATGGTCACTGCATATCGCTAGCAAATATCGGCATCTTTTCCTGATTTAGTGACGCACTTCCTTGTGCCACACTGTAATTCGTCACAGTTTCGTGGAAGATTGTACCAGTGGCATAAACATTTTTTGTTAAATATTGAGAATTGATTTGAACTGCAATTTTTTCATTCTACCATAGACATTACAATGTGCTATCAGAATAAATGTATTGATAATCCGTTCATATAAAAATGTTGCCTATTGCTGCTTTAATGGGAATGTTTCTCATGGTCTTTTGCAGTTGAATAGCATGAAATATGTTAAACAATGCTTGAGAATGTAAAATGTAATTGTTTTGATATCCTGAGCTGTTAAGCAGGCTTGTGAACACTGGTCAATGCCTTCACATCCAAATAGTTAATTCAACTCTGATTTTGTATTCTGATGATCTCATGCACACTCAGTTGATTTGAACTCCCATAGAGTTAAAGTAACTGTTTAAATTTTGCTGTGCGCACGCACACACACACACACACACACACACACCCTGCACCCATGTTCCACACCCTACTTGGTAATTCCCGAAATATTTGCTATGTCCCCTGTTGTATTGTTTTAACTGTGTTCAACTCATTTTGCTGTTCACACACCTTCATAAACCTTTCTGCTCTGCAGTAGGATGATCTAGTTGATAATATTCTTCTTCAGCCTGCGTTATGTGTCGGTCTGGTGTTTTACCCATGCTCTCCACCTGCCTGTTTGGAAAAGGATGCTGCGCTGGGGGCACCGTGCTTAATTCTTCCTGAGCCCCCACATTATTGATAGTGATGATAAAAAGGAGGCAATCTGTCGCTGCTGTTTGTGATTAATAGAGAGCATCTGTGCATGGAGGTTAGATAACACACGTTCACAGACTCTATCACACACACATACACACACACACAAAGACAAATAAAACACACACACATTCCGAAGCATGCGGCCTTGTTGAGCAGAGGGACGGGTACAGAGCAGAGGATGTATGGGAGGTTAGGAGGTTGATTGTCATTCCACCTACGTTCCCACCACCCTCTAAAGTGTTGATGTGTGTACTGGATCATGGCTTAGGGCTTATGCTACTGAGCAGCAGGTGCTTTGTGTGGGTGCGCCGGGTTTGTGTGTGTGTACGTGTACGTGTGTGTGATGTGAGTGTGAAGGCGCAGTGAGGCCTACGAGCCTCCTGGTGCCGACGCTGGGATGATGGGACAAACATCGATCAGGACCACATTTGAAGCTGCAAAGCCCCGCGTTGGCCCGAAAACACGTTTTAACGCGCATTCCTCTGAATGCAAATGCCACGCCACTAATTAGTGTAAACGCTGTGCTCCCACCCTGGTGATACAGTGGCATTTCATCCAGTCAGTCCGTCGATCAATCCGCCGATCAATGAAACTCCAGTGACATTTGCCAGAGGCCCGGTAAGAGGGCCGCCTTCCCGGCGGGAGCCCCTCGATGTCTTTCACCGCCGAGGGTGGACCCCCTCAGCACTTACCCCGGGACACGGGCCCTAATGCCGCCCGTCATCTTCCTCACCTCTTGCTCGCCATACTTTTTATTTTTTTATTTTTTTTATAAGTGATCCCAATGGTGGTTGTGCAAGGCGGGCATATGGTGCATTGGAATGGAAAAAAAAAATAAAAGCACTTCTGCTGCCTGGCTTAGAGAGTCACCTCGTTATCCTGGCTCTTTTGCCCGATGCTAGGCCTGCGGGGCGTGTCTGTGTGAAGGCTGGGCTGTAGAACGCGGTTAGGCTCAAGGCTACAGGCCTCCGCCTTCCGTGTTCGAAGCGGAGCGTCCGCGCGGAGAGTTTCCTCCCTCCTGAAGCACAGGATCTCCACAGGCGTACACACCACGGAGAAGGGGGGCGGCGGGTTGGGTTTGCATCGCCCCAGCCCTCGGTCTTTGTAGTGCCGCGGGAGACAACGGGTGGGTTTTCTTTTTGTTATCTAGACCCTGCATTATTTATGATTTTTTCATTCCAGGAACGCGGCGGCCCCTGGCACTGCAAGCTCCCACCGACTTCCCCCCCGTCCCCCCGTCCACTCACACGCTCACGGTCGCCCCGTGCCATCCGGCCCCCGGAACGCTCACTGGGAAATGGGAAAACAGGCGCTATGAATCAGACAACGGCCAATCTGAAATGCATCAGACGCTGTTTATGACATCGATTGGATATTAAAACACTTAGCTTTACACCCAGGGGCTGGCTGCAACCCGATGAGGCGGATGGAGACCGTGGCACGAACAAGCAGTGTTCCTTACAACTGTTACTACGCCTCTCTCTCTCTCTACATCTCTCTACATCTCTATCTACACCTCTCTCTCTCTGCCCATGATGTGATAAGTATTTCAGGGCATATATTAGTTGTCAGCCATGCTCCATTTGAATTTACAAATAATTTGGTCATCCAAGTACTGGCTACTACTTCCCTTGTGGTCTTTTGGTAGTTTACCTTACACACACACACATACACACAAATGCACACTCGCATCACACACATGCACACTCACATCACACACACACAGAACACACAAACATGACACACACACACCCGTAGGCGTTTTGCTATCAAATCCCAGATAGCGAGTGTGATCCAGCAGTGTATTGTCTCCAGTGTGCTACCACTTCAGGGGCTATGACCAACAGTCAGATGGGCTGGGAATAAGGTGGGATTTGCATCGTGAAACCACAATTACTGCCTCTGTTATAGCTATTTATTCTCCTCCCTCTCTGTCCTCCTCCTCTTTTCTTCTCTTTTCTTCTCGGTTCCCTTACAGTTTTACCTCCTCAGGCAGAGGGATCGGACCCACTAGAATTGCTGGTTGAGCCGGGGCTTCTTTTCTTTAAAATATGAGTCTAATTTGTCGAGAGGGATGTGTGTATGTGTGTGAATGCATATGTGTGTGTGTGTGTGTGTGTGTGTGTGAATGCATTTGTGTGTTAATGCCTTTGTGTAAATATGTGTATGAATGCATATGTGTGTGTTCATGCATATGTGAAAATGTGTGTGTGTGTGTGTTAATGTGTGTGTGTGTGTGTGTGTGTGTGTGTGTGTGTGTATGAGAGAGCGAGAGTGAATGAGTGTGTATCTAGAGAGAACCAGAGAACACAGACAGCCTGAGGTAGGATCCGTCCTGAGCT
>JAVQIZ010149422.1:0-35075 GCA_036023535.2 Galaxias brevipinnis | reverse complement strand
CTTTCTTCAGATTATTTTAGTTTGCGACTAGTCATAATCAGAAACAATCATTTAGTATCTTATTTTATGTAAAAAATCCTCCTCACCTTTTTCACCCATAACCAGTTTGCATGTCTGATCATACTCTGAAAGAAAAGTAATGAACTGGCTGGATTACAACTGAGGAAAAGCTTTACTGTTGTGGGGAATTATTATTGGTGTCCGCTTTGAGGGGGTTCCCATCAACTAAGGGAGAGTTTTATGTGCATCCTGTTTATTCATTGCTCATTTGACTTTTAAGGAAAACAGGATGCCACAATATAAAAGTGGAGGGAACGGTCTCTCCTGACTTCTGACTAACATGAAGATAAGGACTGCTACCTTTTTTACCCTCTTCCTGGCTGGCTGTTTTGGTCTCTCACTTTCCTCTGGTAAACTGGAGAGGTTCATGCAATTAATTAAATAAAAATAAAACATCTGTTTTATGGATATTTCTTTTGAAATGTACTGTGAATTGTGAAAAAGGTAAATTGTTAATTTTGATGGGTTTGAAGTGTCATGGGCTAAGCCTGTATTTCCATACTGTAGGTACACAAGTAAAAATGTAAAGGATTAGTTTGATGTATATTCATTTATTTATTTGTGCTTTAAGGATCTATAGGTGGGACATCTGAGAAATGTGTGTGCCATGGTAAGCCTGCAGCTATAGTGAGGGCAAAAGGCAAAAGGAATGGAGAAAATAGAGGTGTTCCCGCCAACCATTTTCTGTGGAAAGATTGAAATAATGTGAGTACAGTGCAGTCGAACCAATCTGGTTCTGTGATGATTATAATACCCCTACAATGGTGGTCTAATTTGTATGCCATTTTCACTTGGTCTCTCAAGTGTCACGCTAAAGACCGGTATTAAAAAATGTCTTGACACAGAAGGCAAACAAGGAAAGCGGCTCCTAAGAAGGTAATACACCTTGTAATAAACCTTTTGTAAAAGAATCTTAGACTGAAATTCTATTGTGAATGCCATGGTTACATACTATGCTGCTCATATATATACTGCATACACTTTTAGAACAGACAACAAACACATAGTATCAGATTGTGTAAATGTCTAACTGACCCTTTCTGTTTTTTCAGAATTGGACAACAGAAGAGAAAGAAACAAAAACAAACGAGGGACTTAAGAAAAAGATTTTAACAGTGAAGAAATCACTTTAGTATAATTTTCACTTTTCAGCCCTCCATTACATATTTTTCTATAAGATCTGTGTTCAGGCTTCAAATGCAGGATACCCTAAATTTGACTTCTATGATGGGTTTTTTTCTCCCACTTTGAGAGAAGAACCAGGTGAAACTTAAAGCTATTGTGAAGCTGATCAATTAATGGCCTCTTCAAAAGTGTTACTGTGTATGTGAGTTTATTGTACAGACAGTGCACACATGTTGCTGGGAATAGCTTTCTGTTTAATTCTCAATCTATTCAAATGTGTTCAGCAAAATGTGTTGTGTCCATATCTATTTTTGTTTTATATATGCCTGTACTTTTCTATAGGCTGTCTGCTGACGTTTTGAAAAATGTGACCAATAACATCAGTAGGCTACTAGAGAAGGCGTGTATCTATGAGGTGCCAAGTGTAAAAAGAAAAAAAAAAAGCGTGAACATTTTTATGTGTATCTTTTCCCAGATTTTACTTAAATCTAGTAATTTTTTCCCAAGTTTATTTAAATCTATTTTTTTTTCCTCGATTATTAAATGTTTAAAACACATTTAAATAAATGTTTAAATTTGTAGTTTCAGGTATAGGTGAGACTGGGTATGGTTATTACACCACCAATTTCACCAATAGGAATAAGATAGGAGTCATTTAATAATTTCAGTGTTTAACAATTTCCTCCCTGATCCCACATGGTGGCTGTCAGGGCACATGCAGATTCTATAGTGAAAAAAACAGATTTTGAGGTTAGAAAGTAAATATTTTGACCAAGACTATATTTTGTTTAGCACTTATAATATTGCAGATAAAATCTAATTATTTATATTAGATTAAATTGTAGTTTCTCAGGTGACGTGATGCATTTTCCCCCTGCTCATTTCAAACCTCAATATTAATACTATCTAAACAATGGCAGACAGGGGCTGGGTGGGTTGTAACACATGTTCCAAAAGGATTCTGGGACCTCAAAAAACAACATTTTGTGTTTCTGAGCTCCTCAATCCTGCACTCCAGGGTTACCAGCGTTAATTTGTCACCATTATGACTGATTAAGAATACACACACACACACACATTGACCTTGTTTTTTATTTGACCTACATGGTCTTTACACAGGTATATTTTTAATAGAATGTTCATTAAGCATACGGTTCTACGTTTATTCCAGTTGACTAATTTACACAAGTGGATATGGTGAGTCATAGAGAGACGTTCTGGGTTCTTCTTTTATTTGAATTAACCTGTTTTTGAAGTATATTGCATGGTGTGGCCCCTGTTTTTGCTTTTTTGTCTTCTTCTTACAATTTACCCCAGCATATATTTGTGTGATTTTCTGCTAAATCTCGACTGTAAATAAATATCTAATTTGAAACTATATATATTTAAGGACAGGTGTAATCTGCCTATGGGATTTCCTTTTCAATAGGTTTATGCCGCTCTGGCTCCTTTACCCGATCCAAGTTACCACAGTATACACACCCACATCCTGGTATACTCTCAAAAGTCTGCTGCACTGTAATGTTATGCTTCATTTTGAAGTGTGTGTGTGATTTGTATATGTTGGGCGAGAGGCAAAAGGGTTGACTATGGGTCAAGTGCAAGAAAATTATTCATTTGAGGAATGGACAAATTGAAATAAATGAGTGGATTATTGTCAAACAGATGTGTTCATCAAACTAATTGAGAATACGAAGAGAAATCTAAGACAAGACAACTATTGATTTCACTTTCCACCTTTAATGTGATGCCTTAATTATGCTATGGGGAGAAACAGTTGTTTATTGGATCCATAACACATACTTTTTCTCACAGAGAATACACGTGCATCTTGAACTGACGGCTAGGGATAACCTCCCTTAATGTAAAAATAAACCATGATGGTGGTAATCGATATACCTGTCACACGTTTCACCGATTTGCCAGCAGAGGGCGAAAAAGATACACAAATTATACTTTTTTGTTCTTTTTTTTTTTACATCTCTTGGAGACGTCCCTGCACGTTTGAGTACAAGACAAGCGCGTGGACGGTGGGTGCGAAGTTATTGCAGTAAGTTAAGGGTTGCTCTGTTCTTTGTTGGTAATACCTATATGTTTTTTACTCTCTCTTGTCTAATTGATCTCTTTGGACTATACACATGATGTAATTCACCGTTTCTGCACCAGAAATGAAGAGATTATTCTATGTGGCCTGAAACTACACAATGAGATGTAAGTAGTTATAACTCAGTGATTTTTTAGTTTAAGTGGATTTGTGTGTGCACTATTATGGGCATTCTATTCCATTTATGTTCAAACTGTATTTTGCATTCAAAGCTTCATTGGTGGGATACCTTTGTGCCCTCATCCTACTGCTGCAGGAGCCATTGTTCCGCGGTGATAAAATCCTCTCAAGTACAGGTACGAGTACGACCGTCGGTCAGTTGGAATATAACTTTTCAATGTCGCATATATAAAACTATATGTTTAACATGTTAGTAAATTGACATTTTTTCAACGTTACCATAGCCGCGCTATGACCATAACTGTAACTGCCTGGTTATACAGACACACCTTAGCCATAAAATTGAAGGCCAATTAATTATAATTGGGGACCATGCAGAAAGTCATGAATGTAAGCCAGCAATTGTTGAATATCTCATTCACTGCTTGGTTGGAATTACTGCCACAACCTATTTTTTGAGCGCTAATTGTTAGGCTTTGCATTTTTTTATATGACCAGTGAATAATAAAGTAAGATTAAGATGTGAATATTGAATGATTAGGACATGTTCTGTGTGTGTGTGTGTGTGTGTGTGTGTGTGTGTGTGTGTTTGTGTGTGTGTGTGTGTTTGGGTGTGTTTGTGTGACTCTATGCTCTATGCCTGTAGGTCTTTCAAAAGTTTGTCTGTGTGGGGTTTGTGTCTTTGTGGCAAGCCTGGTCATGACTCTTGAGTCTGTTTGGTGATGTTAAGTCCTCTGGAATTATGATATCCAACATCATAGTTCAGATGATATTTTCAGATGGCTGGAATAATTCACAAATCACATTTAGTCTTTATAGGCAGTAGATGCAACCAACCAGAAAGAGAAGTGCAATAACCTCCATAAGCTTGCCATATTTGAGAGCTGTTAAAAAGAAAGGACACTGGTGGCATGGGGGTAGAGATAGACATGTATGTGCTTGCACATTGCTGTGTGTCAAAGTGACCAACACTTTTCACTATTTTCACACTGGTAAATCACTCAGTTCTGTTATGTTGTGCTCCCTTTTATGTAATAAGCATAACAAAAAAAAAGTGTGCTGGATTTTTCATGTGTTAGCAGGAAATTGCATCCAGACATGCATTACTTTACTTAATGCCCATTGACTTCAGGAATGCCTGACATAAACATTTTTTCCCTTCTGAGAATAAATCACAGAGGATTCCACTTTTCCTTCTAAAGCTAATATAAACAAACTGTGCCCATCTATGCACCCTCGTATCTCATCTGTATCTCATCTGTACATCAATCTTAAGGCAGCTGTGCGTTTATGCGGGTGTGCGTACATATGCAAGTTTGGGCATTCATGTGTGCAACCGATCAATGGGGCTTTATGAAAAGACACCTTCGGGGTGTTGTTAGAGCGTTTCCACATAAACGTCATGGACTTAATCCCCAAGTTTCCAAAGAAACAAATCAGTTCAAATCATCAATGGATGTCATGTTTACTATGATATTGTGTTGCTATGGTTGAGTAATGTTTGACACAACCACAATTCTAAGACATAAAGACTGCTGATGCAGTCTGGTCATGGACCACAACAAACAGAGCTTAATATAAACTCCTATTGACAGAAACACTTACTATACTAATGGTTTTATTAATAGGTGTCCCAACGTCCCCTCATGCTTCTGTTACTCTGACAGCATTTGGGTGCAGTGTACATCTAAACCCTCCTTGTTACGAGATCCAATGTTTTGTTTCTCCAACAGTGAACCCATGTTGCCATTTTCCTTGTCAGCACTGGGGCGTGTGTGTAAGGTATGGCCTTGACAGATACGAGTGTGACTGCACTCGGACCGGCTACTATGGAGAGAATTGCACCATCCGTGAGTTGTTCTTTTTCGTACGGGATCAGTTCCCATATCCTTTAATATTACTGTACTCCCAAAGGAATGCAAGCCCCGCCTGTCATTTCCTTTGAAGTGCTACACATGGCTTTGTTAGTTAGTTGATGCGGGAGACTGTTCTGTTACTTTTGCTGAGCTAAGAAAAAAATCCCATCACTGGCATTGCAACAGAGGGGAGAACGTTGTGTAAACACAAATAATGACTCAGCTTCACAGGGTTCCACTGCCAAGAGCAGAGAAGCAGAACCATTATGAAACCATAGGCACGGTTCAGGTCACATTGTTCAAAAGGAGATGTTTGCCTGTCCTCAGTGCTCACTTGCACGTATATTAGTGCCCTCAAGTAGCCATCAACAATAGCATTCAGACATGAATTCAATCTGACAGCTCTAAACAGTCATATTCCCCAACACTGTGGTAGAGCTGAGATACCAGAGTAGAATGGGTGGTCAGTGAATAAAGAAAGAGTTCACAAGCGCAACAAGGAGCAAGTGAATGACAAATCAACCAAATTGGTACAACTTAAAATGTATTTAGTTTACTAAAGCTGTGTCTCCTGCGTAGCGGAGTTCTGGACCAGAGTCCGTCACCTTCTGAAGCCCACACCGGATTCGATCCACTACATCTTGACTCATTTCCACTGGGTCTGGGACATTGTCAACCGGACCTTCCTTAGAGAAGCACTTATGCGCTTGGTTCTGACAGGTTGGAAATTATTTTGCCAATGTCTCAATAATTATTATTTGTATTATTTGTATTGAAAGTGTTTGGTTAAAACATGATATATCTATTTATAAAATCACCCTCCTTAAAAATAATATACATTTTGTGACAGCTAGAGTGTTAAAAAAAACTTTGTCACTTTTTAAGAACGGCTTATGTCAAAATAAATAAAAAAATATTCTTAGGTTTAAGTGGGTCTATTCTTGTAGTGCATTGTTTCTTATATATAATGTCTTTAGAATATGTGTATGTATTTTAGTCAAAGTCTCCATATTAAATAACATTTTGTGTTTTATACAGCAAGGTCTAATCTAATTCCCAGTCCACCCACCTATAATTCCAAGTATGGCTATTTGAACTGGGAGTCTTACTACAATGTCAGTTACTACACTCGCCTGCTGCCCCCAGTACCTGAGGACTGTCCGGCACCTTTAGGGGTCAAAGGTTAGTAGTAGTTTAAAAACCTTCCATTTGTCATGCAAATGTGGCTGTTAAGTTTCCACTTTACTGGGCCAGGTGGTTTTTCCACTCTTCCACTCTGCAGATACCTCAGTCAAACCTAGCTGCTCTGAACTGCTTTAGCTTTATTAGCAACATTAGTAAGTGGGATGACACATGTCATATTCAATTGTCAACTTATCTATTCCAGTATTAACCATACCAAATAGCTCATAGCTCATCTTAGGACGTTTTATGGTCACTTGCTGGAATATCACAGCAACTTTCCGTCTACGACAGATTACAACATGTTTTCCACATGCAGCATGTAGGTAATACCTGCAACTGCTTTCCGGCTTTATCCAATATTGTGTAAACAAATGTTGTCATAGAGTTGTGTCTGATATAGCATGCACAATCACCAACAATAATTCTTAAAGCATCCAATTTAACATTACATAGAAGAATTCCCATACTAAAATTGAAACAACCAAATTTGTTTTTCGAGACAACTTCTACGTGACATGCTTTTGTCTTTAGAACATCGACAAAAGCTTAACAACATGTTTTACTGTTGAACTGGCTCGACATGAAGCAGAGGTATTTGGCTGTTGGGTGACTTTCAGGCAGGAGTGAGCTGCCAGACCCTCAGGTGCTGGTCGAGCGTCTCTTGTTGAGGAGGACCTTCAGACCAGACCCTCAGGGCAGCAACCTCATGTTTGCCTTTTTCGCGCAACACTTTACACACCAGTTCTTCAAGACCCACAACCGCATGGGGCTGGCTTTCACTAAAGCACTGTCTCATGGGGTGAGTTGAGCTCAGGCTCCCTCTGCTTTATGTTTAGACAAACCTGCATACAGGATGCAAAGTTTTTCCATCTGCTCTTACGCTTCCTCCCGTCCCCTTCTCTCTCTCTCTCTCTCTCTCTCTCTCTCTCTCTCTCTCTCTCTCTCTCACTCTCTCTCTCTCACTCTCTCTCTCTCTCTCTCTCTCTCTCTCTCGCTCTCTCTCTCTCTCTCTCTCTCTCACACTTATTGTCTCTCTCTTGCTGTACTTATGCAGGTGGATGCAGGACATGTATATGGGGATAACCTTGGGCGTCAGCTGCGCCTGCGACTCCGCAAAGACGGGAAGCTAAAATACCAGGTTACTAAAACAAGCTGAAATCTGAACTGGGTTGAATAGAGGTGCTTTTATGAGCCTCTCAAAACTAACTCCAAACCCACAAGAACCATGACAAAAGATGCAGATAGGGTTTCATGACAATAATGAAATTACAGACTTCAACCCAATATCACCCCATTTAAAATGTTTAGTCATGTTTAGTCTGCATTTTATGACATGGTATTAACTTGATAGGTTATGGATGAAATGCGCCATGCATTTGGATCGCATTCCATTTGTAAAAGCTATGCATTTTGGGTCACTATCGGAGGATTCTTATTTAAAAAGGCTACAGTGTCTACAAGGTTTACTGTAAACTCTCCTCAAATGAAATTGGCTAAAAAGGGTGAGTGCTTGTATTTCATAAATATGTGTGAGTGTTACTTACTCTTTTATTAAATCCCACTCCACCAGTTGATCAATGGAGAGATGTATCCTCCAACAGTAGCTCAGGCGCCCATCAAAATGAGCTACCCTGCGGGGATACCTGAAAAGGCCAAGATGGCTATAGGGCAGGAGGTGTTTGGGCTGCTCCCAGGACTGGGGCTGTACGCTACCTTGTGGCTGCGTGAGCACAATCGTGTCTGCGACATTCTGAAGGTAGAGCATCCCACTTGGAGCGACGAGCAACTCTTCCAGACTGCACGGCTCATAATCATCGGTTAGAGCCATTGATGTCATTTAAGAATTTTGTTCTCAAATGATTTAACTCGGGTTCGGATTTATGACGAGAGAAGAGGTCACATACTTTGTAGGTTTTAAGAAAATTGCTGTAAAAATTTATCTTTTTGTGTTATTGATATAGGTATCTTGATGTGAACCCTGTACTTGCATTATTTAGATTCAAGCCGTCTGCGCTTTGGTACTGTTTATATTTTACTGATATAGCTTGAAGAAGTGCAGATCACTTTAATGGGTTTACAATTCACTCCTGTGTTTGCGCATATCAAGCACCTTATGTGTTCCAGCAGCACTGACATCTCAGACCTTATTTTTATTATTATTTTCAACACGTACTGACTCATTGTCTCTGTCCCGGCTTGCTTTTCCCAGGTGAAACCATCCGTATAGTGATAGAGGAGTATGTGCAACACCTGAGTGGCTACTTCTTGCAGCTCAAGTTTGACCCCACCCTGCTCTTCAGCAGCCAGTTCCAGTACTCCAATCGCATAGCCCTGGAGTTCAGCCACTTGTACCACTGGCACCCCCTGATGCCTGACAGCTTCCTCATTGACGGAGACAACCTCACGTACCCACAGTTCCTGTTCAACACCTCAGTCCTCACATATTATGGCGTGGAAAAGATGGTAGAGGCTTTCTCACGGCAAAACGCTGGCCAGGTAGACATGGCAATACAGTTGAAAATGATGGTGCCTCGATTTTTCCCTGTTTTACCTTAGACATGTTCACTCACGTTGTTTCCACATTGTAGTCCCTAACTTGATTTTACTGGCTGGCAAGTGGTGGTTTGCCTTTTCATATACTAAAAGTGTATTCAGTATGATATAATTAGTGTGGCCAGGAATGACATGGGTATAGTAGTTCTGCTCTTCACTTAAGTACACCTTATATTGAAAAGCCAACATTATTTAGGGGTAATCTTTTCCACAGATAGGTGGTGGCCACAACGTCCCCTCTATAGTAACTGCAGTGTCTGTGGGGACCATCAAAGAGTCCAGGGAGCTGCGCCTGCAGCCCTTCAATGAGTACAGGAAACGGTTTAACCTGAAGCCTTACACATCTTTCACAGAATTCACAGGTACGAGGAAAAAGACACACAGTTCACATGTGATACATTTCAAAGCCCATATGTCTAGTTTATGGACTAGTTTGCATGTCAGTACATAGACAGTTAGTACATATAAAGAATACGTTGCAATTGTTCTGGCAATCGTTATAGGAATGTTATGCAAGCAATACTGTCAACGTTCCTCTTGTATTTGATTATTAAACGAGTAGACAGGTAAAATGTGCTCACTTTGAAGCAATGTTTGCTCCCTGTCTTTCCTCTATCTTTAGTAAGAAAAAACGTTGTAAGTCAGATTCCTGATAGGTCTTGCGATGCCAAGATGCATGTCTAAGAATCAAAGCACTGTCTACCTCAATTTTGTTAAACATTGAAAAGGAGTCTTTTCTGAAGGTCATGGGAAGGTAAAATATAAGGACTATTGTCAAGTACTGCACGATGATTGTGATTGGCTGGCTAATTGCCAGCGTTTTTACATTTTTGATTGTTATCAACTGTAGGTGAGGAGGAGATAGCCAAGGAGCTAGAGGATCTCTACGGAGACATTGACGCTCTCGAGTTCTACCCTGGGCTCCTGCTGGAGAGGACACGCCCAGGCTACATATTTGGACAGAGTATGATAGAAATGGGTGCTCCCTTCTCCCTGAAAGGCCTCATGGGAAACCCTATCTGTTCCCCTGACTACTGGAAGCCCAGCACATTCGGAGGCCAAACAGGCTTCAATATAGTTAACTCTGCAACGCTTAAGAAGCTTGTCTGCCTCAACACTAGAACCTGCCCTTATGTAGCATTCAATGTGCCAAAAGAAAAAAAGACAGACAACTGGGAGAGTTCTAACAGAGCAAGTGGCGAGCTATGACAAGACATGGCTACAAACTGAAACATGGATTTAAGCTGCTGCTAATAATTTCTTTATTTACTTGTTCTTTGGCTACATTTTGTAAAATGTAAAGTCTTATGTCTCTGTGTGTGGCCTATTACAATGCACTGCCCCTTAGCGAAACATTTTTTATTTTTACATTTTAAAATGCACACAAATAGTATGAAGAGTTATCACAAAATAAAATAAATAAGAAATAAAAACAATTTCCAAACCCTTGACTAAGGGTTGCAACTTTGTAAGCTGGGGGCTGTATTAGTTGGGTATTGAGCACTGGGGACTGACCGCCTCATATTCTGCAGGAATCCCTATTGTGTGACCTCATAACAAATGGAAGCAGGGGGCCACAATGGGCTAGAAATGTAAGGAGGGAAGAAGCTACAAGAAGGAATCGGCTGGTATATCGGCCTGAATGTATTCACATTTTTTCTCTTAGCACACATTTTTTGTCAAACATATTTAATGTTCTATGATTGACTGTAATGTTACGCATATTGCTACAGACTCCCAAGGATCATCTCAAGAATAATTTTTTGTGCTACTGTTCCCCTTTTTAATTAATGCTGTTTTAATGTCCACATGTTTTGAGTTGCTCTGTGCCACCGTTTGATCAGGATACGAGCGTGCTACTTCCACCCATAGACATACAGATATGCTTCCACCCAGCGGTTCACAAATATATTTTATACACTCCGAGTGGCTCCTCCCTGGATTTACTTGATTGGTACATTCTGACATGTTTTACGTAATGCCGTGATTCCATTGGTTACCAACCACCATTGTTATGGTCGATCTGTGTAACTTGAGTTGTTGTTGAAGAGCAAGGGCCCTTGCTGAAACGTGGGCGATATTTCTTCCTGTCTTATTGACTATCTGTTAATACTGTGGTAATAGTTTAACTTTATTGGTTTTTAGTTCCAAACAGCTCACACATAAGATGAGCGATCAATCTTCACTCTTGCTTCGAAAACAACTTGCAGGTAAATTCTAGCTAACAGTAACAAGCTAGCTAGCTAACATTCGAGTTCCAACAACGTAGCGTTGAGAAGGTAACAAGCTAGCTAGCAGATAGTTGGCTGGCTTTCGATACTTTATGAACGAGAATCGACCAATACGATATAAAATTCAAAGCTAAACGTATCATACACGTATGTTATGTTTCAACTTGTTTGTTTTTCTCCGCTGACAACTTATGGCACTCTTCGTTTCCCATTGCTTTACGATGGCTATTACGTTACTGCTAACTAACAGCTAACGTCAGCAGCAGTTGGTTGCATCCTGATTCCTGTTCTGTGTGATATGGGCTGGCTAGTAGGTGCTTGGATAGTTGGTGCTAGTGATTATTCTAGTCTTTATGTTAGTTTGACTATTTCATTTCACGACTGGCAAATGTGTTTCCCCCCTTTCATTTTGAGGAGTGATATGTCAAATCAAAATGCTTAAAAACACAAGGCCTAGAGTAGAGCCTAGAGGTTCTAAACATATATCCAGAAATCGCAAACCTAGCAATCTGGTGGGCCAACCTGTTATTTTGACACAAGTAATTTCATCCCCCAATAATAGAGCTTAACAAGAACCCAGTGGAGGGTTTTTCTGCCGGTCTCATAGACGATGAAGACATCTACCAGTGGGAGGTGGTTGTCATTGGCCCTCAGGATACCCTATTGTGAGTTGGAATTAGTCTGTCCGTTGATTAGTCATTCCTCTGTCTAATCTGGCTGTACTTTCTTAATATTATACTTTTTTTTTAATGTAATTTGCAGCGAAGGAGGTTTTTTTAAGGCATACTTGATTTTCCCACATGACTACCCTCTGAGGCCTCCAAAGATGAAGTTCATTACTGAAATTTGGCACCCAAATGGTAAGATAGTTCTCATTGAGAGTGCCCATATAAATAATGACCATGTATGAGATGCAAATCAGTTAATTACTTGTGATACACCCAACCACTAACACAAAAGGTTTCCAATTCTCAAAGGAAATTTGGGGACAAACAAGGTATGGATGTCTTTTTGTCTTTTTTATACAGTGGCAAAGAACGGTGATGTTTGCATCTCCATCCTGCACGAACCTGGTGAGGACAAGTATGGCTACGAGAAGCCAGAGGAGCGATGGCTACCCATCCACACTGTTGAAACCATCATGATTAGTGTCATCTCCATGCTGGCCGACCCCAATGGAGACTCGCCTGCGAATGTGGATGCAGCTGTAAGTCCAAGATAATGCATCTTATCATCATATCACTTGCATCATGAAAATTAACTTGTCAGCCAAATGTAAGCATATGTTTAATATTTCAGCAGAATATTTCACCTGTCATCGCATTTCTTAAAGAATAGGGTCCTCATTTACAAAACTAATCATTGACACCCATGTGATAACAATATCTGAAACTTTTCTCTTGTGCGTATGCAATGTTTATGAATGAGGCCCCTGAACTATACTGTGTTTAACTTATTACATACTTTGTTGTTTTATTGTGTCTTGCAGAAAGAATGGAGGGAGGATCCAATGGGAGAATTCAAGAGGAAGGTAGCACGCTGTG
Organism: Galaxias brevipinnis; assembly: GCA_036023535.2. Classification (NCBI taxonomy): domain Eukaryota; kingdom Metazoa; phylum Chordata; class Actinopteri; order Galaxiiformes; family Galaxiidae; genus Galaxias; species Galaxias brevipinnis. The sequence goes on along the minus strand of JAVQIZ010149422.1, from coordinate 22,297 downwards.
TTCGAAAGAGTCAAGAGATGGCCTTTGATTAGGACTTCTCCTCAAACGTAGCTAAACCCTGGAGTGAGTATAACGGTCACGTTTAAACTGTGTTACAACCCGGTTACCTGTGTTTCATCTTGTCAGTACATAATTAAGTTTTATAAATTATTTTAGTCTAATTACCTAGATCAGTAGAGCTCGTTGCTAACAAGTCCGTTGCGAAACCTGAATTCAGGTGTCAAAAAAGTGGCAGTTACTTAAAACTCAAAAGATTTTAGTCTGATATTAGCCATATTGATTTTCGATATATTGTTAGTGTGCGAAAAAACAATAGTGCTGAAAATAGTCTCTTCTTTTCCAGCTTGGAAACGATCATGCCACCCCTCTAACAGACTTTCACACCAGTGTTCTACTCTTAGAAGATATGGAATATAAAAGCCTACCTGATGTTTTTTTGTTGTGTAAATAGTCATGTTTTTTGTAAATGTGTCGACAAACCAATCCCTGTATTACCATAGCCCATTATTTTCATCAGTGTGTTCTATTTATTTTTGGTAGGAAGATAGTTACAACTTAAGATGCATGTCTTTTTAGTTTTTAATATCATATTCTTTATTTTTACCTGCCACTGAGCCATCTACTCAAGACTTAAATCCACTTATGCAATTTATGAGTGTGGAGCATTTGTGGTAAGTGGAGAGAATTGTGAGACCAACATTGGGTTTCCCTGTCCCTTTTACCTCTGGATCCTCTACCCTTCAAAGGTGTTCTGAAAAGTCCTTATTTGGAAGGTTTCAACACACTCTGCTGCCTTAAGTTGTTTCCCTGTGAGCAATGGAAATGGTCTCCAGTGATGTCAACGTCTGTGTCAGGATGCTACTCTGTTTGATCAAGGAAGCTTTTTTGGACAAACCAAAAAGCTATGATTCTGAGCTCGGGGGACAGATAATATTTTTTTGTAATAAAGAAAAGCTCAGCTCTGAACATGTGTATGTAAATATTATGAATTGTATCATAGATCTAAAGTTATTTGTCCCTGTGTGTTTTCCCTTAGATATTCAATGTCCTATTTTTATCATTGCACATGTACAGAGAGAACATTAGTTACATTTTCAATTCAACAAAGCATGTTTAACATTTGGTGCTGTTTTAATTACGTCTTGGGCAGATTATTTGGAAATGTTATGTACTGATAACATATTACAAAAAAATTAGTTAAGTGATTTGTTGGTTAACTTGGCTAACTCATGTAAAACTTAATTTCTTCTTAATTTCTTTGGTCTTTTGCAATGCCTTTCTGCATCCATCAACCAAGAAAACATTTGTTGGCCATAAATAACATAAAAGTAAAGATAAAGTAGTTGACTAATGATGTTACTGCTCCAGATATTGTCGGATATGTTATTTGTTGTTCAATTTGATGCAATCTTGACTTTTCCCCCACCAAGTTATTCCAAATGTGTTCAGAATACATAAACTGATCGAAGTGTTTTTTGTAATGTTTTCCACAATACGTATAATTCGTTACTACCCAACATCGTTACCAAGGTAGCACCTACAATATGTTGAAAGACCCCTCCCAGTATTTACATTTCTCGTTTTTAAATAGATTACAAAAATGCTTGATAGATTTATTTAATGCACAGGGCAGGTATGTTTATGGATCCAAAACAGGTCATGCTCAAACAAAAAACAGGAGAGCATGGTGATTGATTGCAACAAGCAATAATTCATAGCCTACAAGTACAGTATGAATATTCTCTACAGCTGTGAATATGAATAACATTTACATCCAATAAAGTTTTGAACAATGTTTTATTTTTGACATACTTCTTTTAAAATGGCTGTCAAAGGAAATGTTCAAAAAGTCAGCCTCAAAAATATTTATTTTTTTCTTCAATCTCCACAATTTGTTCATGAGTTAAGCACCAGCTCAACATGAACAATTATTGATTAAGGGTAAAACCTTGCACTAATGTTTTAGTATTAAATCATCTTGCCACACAAGTGGAGGCACAAATAAAGAAAACAATGATGCATTATAAAAAAAGGTGATGCAATTGAGTTGAGTAACCAGTGGCAGTCCTGAGTCATTTACTGTCCAGGAGCAGACAAGCTCTTGTTCATGAACTGCCTCTTGACGAAGCACACCCACCACTGAAAGAGAAGTTGCAATCAAAATCATTCAAGACCAAACTAAGTTTCAAATGGTAAAACTGTTTTCTTTTGAAATTAAGACATTTAGATACAATTAAATAAGTGCCAATATTTTTCCGTACCTTGCTGGGTTTATCTGTCTGGGTATCAAATACACGATCACACAGTCTCAGTCCAGTCTCCTGGCGGATCTGCTGCAAGTAGGCCCTCATGGTCTCTGACAGGATGGCACAAAAGCAACCCAACTATTAAAGACCCATAACAGGCATATCAAAAGAATTACAGCAGTCACTTATTGGCAGTTCTTTAGCAAACCAATTAATTCACCCCCACATGTTATCAGGAGTGCTAGTCACAGGTCTTAACACTAGCTCTATATCGAACTTTTACAACAGCTGCCATGGGTTACACAGCACTTGTCTGGATTAACAATACTTTGTAAGAAAAATCGTGTAAACTTTCATCCAGTTAAGTGCAAGTATTAAATTAGAATAGCATGTGTATTACTCAATTTAAAATGTATTTATTGGTTGAAATAGTTTAGTCAATTCATTCAACTCCCAACTTGTGTTAGTTATAAGGGTTGTGATTACTTGCAGTTATGCCCACGGGGCAGATATTTCTTACCCTCTTCCTGCTTGCTGGTAGGCTTAGCATACATGGCATTGAGTGGGAAGCCAGGTTCTCCAGGGATGGGGAAGTTTGTTATGCCCAGAGTGTACATCTCCTTTTCTCCCTGGCCCTTGGAGCTGCACTGGTAACAAAAAGACAACATAATATATTAGTTTTACATATTAGTTAATGGATTTATTATTATACTGTCTAAAATATGTGTAAAGAAGCATTTTATTTATCTCCAGTATTATAATTTACAATGCTCTTATTGTTATCAAATATTCCAGACTAAATACATAGATAATCTAAATGATGTGATAAACAATTCATTAGCTACCTTCTGTAGCTTCTTTAAGCATTCAGATATGTAGAGGGTGACATAAATCAATGTCCTGTCTGCCTCATTCTGAAAAAAAACAAACATAGGTAAGGTATAACGGGCTACATTTTGAAAACATACAGTGAATGGAAAGTGAGTATGCATCATTGATTAAATGGTAAATAGACTGCATTTATATACTATTATTATTATTATTACTATTATTATTATTAACAACCTTTATTTAACCTGGAAAAATCCCACTAAGATTAAAACCTCTTGCAAGGGATTCCTAGTCAAGATAAATAATTGTTTAGCATTCTAAGATAAATATAATCTCGGTAAATTGGAGCTCAATTTGTATACAAGTTCCTGCATTTGTGGAGACTAGAAATCAACAGCAAAATAATGTGTTACATTTTTTACTGTGGTGAAACAGATGTAGGAAAGCTATGTACTGCCATGAGCAACCTTCAGGGAGGCAGGCTAGGGCATGTGGATAATGTGCAAACCAGTTTAGAGGAAGATGAGTTTTAAAGGGGCAGGGAAACACTGTACAGGCGCTCACATACAGCACTGAAATTAGCATTATCTTTCTGAATACCCCTATATTGCTGCACTGTTCCCTTACAACATTAGAGCATATGCACATGCAGGCATAGTAAGCTAAACTACTTCCCCAAAATATATGTTCATTTGAATTTAGCATGTAGGCTACAATATTCCAGATGCCAGTTCAAACATAAGTAATAAGACAGTTATATACAGGTAATATTTAAATTAACTTATTTTGTCACTTACTTTGATTTCATAATTCTTGAAGAAAACGTTGGCTTTGAAGTGGTAGATGGCCTCATCAATTATATCCGAATCTTTGGCTGAAATTACAAAGAAGATTAGCCTATATTTCCATTTGAATTCGCATAGATCTTTTTTTAACTACCAGTACAAATACATTTAGCTAAAATAGAACAGAATATACTGTCTAAAAGGTGCTAGATCATGATCACGGAGCCATACCAAATAAGGAAGCATTTATCTTAAGCACCATCATAGCGGTAGCAATAGTCTAGTATGATTTATTTCACAGGTAAAAAGTATAATGCAAATGTAAGTAAAATTGAACGCGAACAAATAGTACGAATGAGTTCAGCTGAGTGGTCAAATTAGCACAATATATAGCAAACCAACACTTACTCTCTTTAGGAGCAGGGCCTTTGAACTGGGATTTTAGGGGAAGCATAGCCATGTTCCCTATCATTTTTGTATCCGAATCCAACAAGCTTGAATGATACGCCTGGAACATGTAGAGGGAAGAAAATTAATACCATTGCCATTGGTACTGGCAGTGCTACCATCGTTGCTGTCAAACACCTTTTCGTTCTTGCTATCATTAAGCTAAAATTATTTTGGAAGCTATGTGAGAATTAGCCTAGCACACATGCCATTTGAATCCAGTTACACTATGCACACTCAATACATCTCTGATTAGATTAGATCAGCCTAAAATTTGTAGTTGGTAAGCTAGCACAAAATACTATAGCAGTTAGCTAGTAAAGCCTATGGAGGTTTTTCGTCCTCGACACTTACATAAATGAGGGATTCTCGTCAGATACATACAAATAGCTTTATTTACATCAAAAAAATTATACAAATATAACAAATATATAAACATCTTTACTCACCGGCATTGTAAATGATAACTAATAAGTCTCCCGTGTGCGAGAAAAATGTCAGCGTTGCTGACCACTACTTCCGCCTGTCCCACCCCAGGAGATACAGGAAATAGACACGTGTAATACATTTCTAAATTCACACGGTGGCGACAAAGTCGCAAACCAGAAAATATATCCTAAAAAACCTTGGCCTGCGAAAGCTATTCAACATAACTACTTACCATACCTATGCTAACCCAGAAAGCTTCACTGTTTGGCGTGCTTCGTTCCAAAATGGTATAGAGGGCTAGTAGAACTGTCATCTTCAGACGAAATGGACCTCCTGATGAAGTGGCTCGGTACCGAGTCATCGGAGCACGTGAGATAGGGCTGATTGACTCCAGAAAATATGGAGTCGATTCCGATTCCGAATCTTGGGAATCGATTTAATCGATTCCTTGGACCTTTGAACCGATTCAGATTCCGTTTTTCAGTATACTGGTGGAGCGGATATATCGGAAACAGGATAGGGCAAGTGTATTTCCAGAGTATAATATATCTTTCCCTTTATTTCTGTATGTATTTGTATTGTATAAATCCTTCTTTTTATTATTTCTTAGTTATCATTTTATCTGAACTGAAATTGTCTTTATTGTTGACCTGGCTCTGTGGTATGGGGCATTGTTCTGCTAGAAAATCCAATCCTCATTGGGAACATTGTAAAAGCAGAAGGAAGCTAATTTTCTTCCAGGACAACCATGTAGGGCTTGATTAAGGCGTCTTTCACAAAGGCAAATCTGCCCAATTCCAGCATTACTGAAGTACCCCAGATAATCACCTATCCTCCACCAATTTTCAGCTTTGCAACAACACCTCATCGTCTAATGGTTTGACGAATACCTGGAGAGGCCTACAAGCCGGTGTCTTGAACCCGCTGTGAAATTTGGTGTAAAGACAAAGCAAGAGCAATTCATTGTTTCAGACATTAGAACGAGGCTGTTTTAGACACTTTATGTACAAACCTATGGAGAAAAAAAATCTGTAGAACTGTTCATCTTTAATTTTATATTTTTAATGAAAATATAATTCAGGTTTTCAGCAGCAATTCAAAAGAACACTTTGCCCGTTTGCCTAAAGTCCACATATAAGGTGTGAGTAAATAGACATTTGTGAGAATTCAAGAATAATGATAGAAATATTGCAATGCCTTCTCACACCTACAAGGTATAAATATGTCTTAAAAACATGAAATTATTATCAAAAACAAATAAATATTTTTCTAATCTAGAGCAAAGTTATGAATGACAGTCTCTGGACTCTTTTTCAGTTCCAAGTATTTTTTATCTCCTTATTTTTTAAGCATCAGTCCTGCACATTGTCTTGAAAGAACTCATCGTAATTTGAGTTGCTGGGCTCCTCTTCAACCTCCTAGATCAAAATAAATAAAATAGATAAATTACTGCAAAATAAAATTACAAATAAATTTTAACAGTGAAATCTTCACTCTAACTTATGTAGCAACGTGATGACTCATTCAACTATCAAATGTATGAAAGTACCTTGAGGACAAGGGTCTTATGTAAACAGCAACAGTACAGTTCAATCCCAGAATGTGTGAGAAGGGGGTATCAGAGTGGCTGATGCTATAATAAAAGGTAATTTCATCACATACCTTTGGCTCTTTGAACTCTAGATCCTCCCCATACTGAATGGAGAAGTCAATATGCTGCAACACTATATTGACACCTTCCTCATCTGTGCGGTCAAAAGGCAGGAACCTCACCATGCTATAATCATCAATCTAGACATATGCATAAAACATTTAATCATTAAACCAAGCTCCTGATTTTTAAACAATGTTAAGAATCCCATGAATATGTCATGTATGAACACAAAATAATGCAGATTAGACAGTACAGTTGTGCACGCACACCCACACAATCATTTGACGTCAGCACTGCTCTCTCAGAACATTATAAAACGTACCAGACCACAGATGGCTTTGGTCAGCTTCTTGAACTTTTTACTCCTAATGGTCATGCCATTGTCCTCCATCATCGAATACATGTCTGGATCCAGATATCTGCAAATTAATGGGCTCTAGCTTAATCAATGCCATTACACCTCACAAAGCCCTCTAGGTAATGGCTAGAACACAGCCTTAGATAACCATCTAAAACATGAAATCACATAGCCTACTAACACAAAAACATAATCCTGTTATTTTTTTACACTTACTTTTCAATTTCCTTTTTTGCCTTTGGACTGAGCAGATCCATCTTGGTCATAATGTTGACCTGGGGGATCTCTAAGGATACCATGGCACTCAATGCAGCCATGATACCGGAGATGAACTGGAATGAGAAACAACAGAAAGTCTTCATTACTTGCCATCTAGTAACTTTTTTACATATACAGTACTATGCATACGTTTTAGACAGGGGATGCTGTTTCAAAGGAGAGTGGTGGTCACACCAAATGTTGATTTGATATAGCTTTGCTTTTCCCTCACTTTGTATTTTATGAATTGATTAAAAAAAACAAAAAAAACAACAACATTTATATGTTTTTTTTTCCTAACTTTAAGACTTCACACCTGCCTAAAACTTTTGTACAGTACTGTACACCAGCTACAGTCTATCCTGATAAATACGATAGCGTATGACGCTACCAATTCGCAGTGTTTGAGTGGGACAAGAGAATAACCCTTTGGATGTGAGATGTTGGTCATATAGATTCTGAGACACCATTTTACCTTGAAGGTCTCCACCATGAACTGTGAGTCAACCAGGAAGACGCCACAAACCCTAAACTCCCACTGCTGGAGCTGCTCCACCAGCTGCCTCATCACAGGGAGGTGAGTGTACAGCTCAATCTGACCTGCAAGACATCGCTATGTCACCATCCACACTGGCAGATATAATATAAACGGAGAACTATTTCAGAAAAACATGAAAGGCAACTATTATCATCACCAATGATTATTGCAATCAGCATAGACCAAAGTACTAGTGGCAGCTTACCAGGGCAGTCAAATAGTATGTAGTCGTCCTCTACATGTCCCAGGCTCTCTTCCAGCCATTCAAAGTTGTTTGCAAAGTACTCCATGCAGAAGACCAGCCCTCCATTTGGGCCAAACCGCAAAGAGTCGTCTTCCATCACATCATCTACCTGGATCAGCTCACGGATGTCTGAGGAGATGGCAAAAGAGTTGTGTCAGACTGTTAGTAATCTCTTTGCATCCTTGAGTGGTGCTGGTCAGTGTACATGCTCCCACTGCTCATAAACTGATACAATACAATGTTCATAGAATGAATGCCTTGAGACAATATTTTTTTACATAATTAGTGTGAAAATGCAGGAAACTACTGTAGTGATGCAAAGTAATACTTTATATAAAAAAATTTCACCTGTCAAAACTATTATGTTGAAGCACCTCACTCTCACCTGCCATAACAGGATATTCAAAGTGTTCAGCTGCAGGATCCAAGTTAACCACCTGTACAGAGCGGTTTATGGTCTCTGCGTGCTGGATCATGGTAGAGCAGTAAGTACTCTGAAAATAATAAAATAAACTAGATCGTGGAAACAAAGCCAGCTGTTTGGTATGGACATATCAGTAATACAACCATTCACTGTTCACTAAGTAGAATAGTGTTAGCTTTAGCCACCATGCTAGCTTACCTTTCCACTTCCCGCCGGGCCCATCACTAGTTGTGCATAACGAGGCATTTTTCAACTCCCTTTCCAGACAATGCTGAAAGAAAAACGTTATCTAAAATAAAGATGTTGGATATCGGCCAGTAAAGCCCCCTAAAATATCATTGCGGGTATTTGGGAATACCATGCCAGTAACGTGCGTGTTGTTTAGCTTGAGAACTTCATCAGCGGGTGTGCTGTATGAAATCTACGGGAAGCGCGGCGGTCCAGAAGTCACAATGCCATCATCGGGCACAAAGACAACGCCCACTACAGATTGAAACGGTGGAAGGGGTCACCCATTTCTATTTGCAATCCTTTATTTAACCAGCTAGAGACATCAGCATAAAAACTAGACTCGCAAACAAGGCAGATTTATTTAAATAATACTAACCTAAGGATTAATCCAAGACTAAACGTTTTTCTAAAACCGTGTACTTTTAAAGCTATTGTCTAATCGTAGTGCTTTAAAAACAATAAAAGGGTTAGTACGTTCTTTAATGATACTTCTTAAGTATTCTAAAGTATTCATGAAAAAAAAATTAAAAAGATGATCATGGTTGCACCCTTCTCAGAGCATAGCTGACTCTTGTCTTGATTTATAGTGGGACACAGCATTTCATGGTCAATTTTGGAAAGTAATCCATGACAAGTGATACTTTGACCTGCTCTATAGTTATAATTGCTTAGTACTTATGTGAGAAGTAAAGCATATATATATATTACAGCTGTTGGAGTTGAATAAAAAGCAAATGGCTGGAGTGGAATTTTAATATAGTTTAATTTTAAGTTTTAATATAGGGTAAAAATCATGACCCACTACAGGAAAACAAACGCCTAAAGCTAAATGTGATAATGAACAGTAAACATCATAAAATAAAAAAGTGGCACCAAATATTTTTTAATGACATTATGCAAATTAATGTGGCATTATTGCATTCTTTACAGACACCAGATGGTAGGCCAAACACAAGCAATGCTGAAGACATATATAAAGGATATTTTACATAGTTTCTTAGAGATAAGTTAGCAATCAGTTATTATACAGCATTAGGCTTCTGGTGACAGTTGGAGCTGCAGGTGAAAAGGAATGAAACGATACAGAGCTAATGACAACATCTCTGTGCCTCCTCCCTCCACACACTAGGTTTAGGATTTCTTGTACTCAATTCTCTCCACCTTGACGTCATCTCCAATGAGCTGGTAGACATATGTTACCACTGTCGATGCTTGAATGTCCATCAGTACAAAGGATGGGATGATGTTGCTGAGGAGAAAAAATGATTGAGACAATAAATACCATACACTTGTCAATCAGGTGTCAAACGTTGTAAAGGGATACTGTTAAAAGTTGCATTCAGTACTAAATGTACAGCCCAGTGTTTCTAACTGCTAATGCCATTGAGACACCGCACAGACAGTATCCTCATTTGAGTGCGATTTCAGTTTCGTACCTTTCCAGTGCATTGTAGGCTCCAGTGGCCGAGCCAGGGTTTATGTAGAACTTGTTTTCATTTTCGAAGGCCTCAAACTTGTGTGTGTGTCCAGATATGAGGATGTCCACATCCAGTTGTCTCTGGAGAAGCGCTAGACTGGCCATGTCCCCCCAGGGGATCACCTGATGTCCATGGATCAGGCCGATCTTAAACTGACCCACTGTCACTACCTTCTGTTCTGGGTAATTCAAGTTCTAGGGGTTTGAAGACAATGTATGGGGGGTCAGTTAAATACTTTTTCCTGTCAAAGCACATTTTATTTAGCATTCTTATGCCCATGCTAATTGAGGATACCAATATCTCCAAATGCCACAGTATAAGAGAAGCCTACTGCAATATCATTTTTTACCTACTCTCTTGGTCCAAATGATAAGCTATTTCATGATGTGTAAGTGAATTTCTGCCAAAAGCAACCCGACTTCAAAGGTGGTGTAATAAAAGAAAGCAGCAGTTATGACATACCTCGTCAAAGTCTCCCCTGACTATGTGGACATCTCCAGCTAAGGTCTTCAGGTAATCATAGCTTTCCTTAGTGCAGAGGTTGCCCGTGCAGAGGATGTGCTGAATCTTGCCTGGGACCAGCAGCTTCTTGAACTTGGCTGGTAGGGTGTTGCACCGGTGGGGGATGTGTAGGTCGCCTAACACCAGGACCAACTGCCAGCACACAGGGTTAGGTTAGAAGGAGGTTATTTATCAACCAAAGGTAAGCGTTACATAGAGGCTTACGGGTATCTGACTGGTCCATGTTGTTTAGACTTTATTTTCAGTCAGTAAATGAATGGCCAGCGATACTGATGTTGTCAACAATCAGACAATTGGGGCGTATAATATCCTTATTTGAAGCAAACAACATTTACAAGTAATGAATGTACTGCAATAAAAGCAGGCTACTTAAGATTACAACTTAGCCCAAGTACAACATTTCAAAACAGCTGGACATCGGAGCACGTAAACTATAACTTGTGCTAAACAGAGCTGTAAGGGCATATACTGAGAGCCCATTTTGTCCTTTTTGAATATCAAATAATTAACTTGCATGTTTCACAATACATGCTTAAACACAATTCTATTCGACTTACACAATTATACAGATTGCAAAACTAATAGATCCACCTGGAGTAGACGCCCTTTAACTGGGCCTGGCTGTTTGTCCCCTGGAGTCTTTCCTTTGTCCACAGTGCTTTTCAGGAACCTAACTTGGCCAGTCTCTGTGCCAATCTCACATTTTTCTAATATTGCAATTGTATGAGTCATAGTGTAATAGAAATCTTATCAGAGCCCTAATGGTTACCTATATAGATGTAATTTATCTTACAATAGCCTATAGCATAATCCAAGTCCATGTCAGCATATGCGGCTCTGGCTTTGCCTGGCTTAGCCATCAGCATGCCAATGCTATTCTTTCAAACATGGTCAAATAACGTTCAATGTCCTCCTCTTCCTCCTTTAAGGGATGCATTTTAGGTATTTTCCACTATTGGGATGCTCAGTAGGCTACATTGGCAATAGGCAATAGGCAATATTACTTCCATCTAACCTTGATGCAAAACACATGGTATGCCATGACAAAAAGGCCTATACCGTGAAACATGAACATACATTGTCCAAGGAAGGCCAATATCTTCACTTCAACCTTGGAGAGTTTCAATAAGTTACAGTCTAGGACCTGTTGTATGTTAACCTTCTGTTAAATCGAAAAGTGTAAATCTATAGTAGCGGTTCCTATAGTATAGCCCTTGTTGACGTTCACTGCTTTCATCATCTCTTCCCTAAACCAACCCAGTGTTAGTGTGCAAGACAGGCCTTCACCAGTGGAGAGAACAGGGGCAGACGTTCAAAGCAAGAGAACTTACCCGGTGACCAGCCTGGTTGATTGGAGACGGGGGACAGTGGGAAGGGAGTGGGTGAGAGAAAGGTGCAAGGCAGGATGTGCATGGTGATATTGAGATGAGTCATGATCAAACATCGGAAAAATAAGAAAAACAAGATGGGACAAGAAGGAGAACTGAAATTAGAAATAAGAAATTAAGTGAATGGATAAGCCAAGAAATTATTTATTAGAACAAAAAGAAAAGTTGAGTGACAATGCAATGGGAACTTCAACGGTGTTAGTGCTTGAATGATCAACAGAAAGTAAGCGCACACAGATTTGCGCGATAGTGTTTTATTCCTGAACCACAATTAGTTGCCGATATGTATCGAATTCATGAGGAACTATTAAGCACTAGTACTAGGGCGTACTCTTAGTAATTCAACAATGGAAGTCACATGTTTTATTTCTCAGTAGGATTAATTTAATTCGGCACACATTAGCAAACGTCAATGGAAAACTTGCCATTGTTAACTTTAAGTTGTACAGCATTACAACACAAACAAATATTGAGTTAAAGTTCCGTAGCCAACTACAATTATCAGCACTATCAGTAAAGACAAGTCAGACTCAGAGCTAGTATGAAAAGGGTTGTCATTATCATAAACGACAGCTCTTCGCAGTTGCCTAGCCCTAGCTGCGAGCCACATTAGCCATCATTCAGTAAGTCTGAACGCGTTTAATTACGGAATCGAATCACAAAAAGGTGAATGACAGAGACAACTGAAATGACACCGTGCATGTGAAGTGGGGACAGCAGTAGAGTACTTATTAGAGCAAGCTGCTTTGCATTTTCTCAATTGTCATGTGATCATTCATCCGTCCTGCTCGTGCCAGCAGCAATGGCCCTGCTACTGCTAACAGGCTAGCCAAAATATACAAGCTACTAACTTGCTAGATAACATTATGCGTTCATTTAAACATGAACTTGTTCTACAAGCACCATACGTGAATTGTACTCATAAACAGCAGTTAAATAAAAAGGAGGTACACCGTGTTTGGTCTTTAAACTTACCATCTTCTAATTTTGTTTCTTCTACTGAACTTCAGGAAGCGACTTCGCACGTAGCTGTTCCGCAAGGGTTCTAGGCCAATGAAAATTTAGTACGCGTACGGACTCCAATCAAGGACATCGTTCGCGAAAAACAGTTATGTACAGGGTTCAGGTTGGCTGGTACTAGAATGTAAAGCAAGTTGTTTGTTTAAACGTACGTTTATTTACATGCTCTCACTCCAGACAGGTGGCAAATCTCGTTTACACTAGCATTAGCAAGTGCTTACTAAATAATATATTTAGCTTTACTTTACTCATTATTGCCATATCCTAAAATAACGAAGTTCATAAACATTTTTGAAAAGTTTTAAAGATGAACAACTTGGCAACAAAATCTAAATACAAAATTGGTAAAGGACAAATTACTATACACTTGTATAAAGAACAGTGAGTATTTTCCATGGGGCTTCATCCTGTTCAGTCTCCTGGTTCAGGGTTGGTGGTTTTACTCCAAACAGAAGTGTTTGCTCAGCACTCCACCGCCTCCCTGTAGTAGCTCAATAGCCGGGTCAAACTCCAGTGCTACTGCCTTGGTTTGCTTTGACTTAATTTCTCGCTCCATCAGCTAAGGATATACACGCCAGGAATTCAATGCTCAATCATACATGCTTTACAAATAATTTAATTACACGATTTGTGCTCATTTGTATTCCCTGCTCCAAATTGATTAATACTATGTTTCAAATAATGGGGAATTATCCATTTGTGGGTAACAGTAGAGGAAAAACTTCAAGCAAATAGTTTGTGACGTAAATAAATAACCATATGAAGAAGAATATCCCTTCTGAACCTATTATCAAAATGTTTATCAGAAGTAGACTTGTTCAACTTATTGAACAATGGGAAAATTCGAATAATGTTGTCAACCAGTCGACTCACCTCAAAAGTCGTTAGCTCCAGGAGCTTGCTGATGTCAGTCTCCTGGTCTGTCTGAGGCTTGTTAATTGACATGGCAGCCTTGGACACATCCGGATGGTAGTGCCTCTGCAGGGTCTTCACAAGGGCAGACGGAAAATACCAATTACTCTCTCACTCTTATAATGCTGCTTCCGGGGTGTTTATCAAAACACATGAGTAAAGCTTATTTTCTCCACAAAACCAATACACACATACCTGAAGCTCCCATAGACTGCTTTCAAGGGCATGACACTGAGCAGGGTCTTCTTCCCCCATCAAATATGGGTCGTCACAAAGGTCTATGAAAGCAGATACAAACAGACAACCCCCCAAAACAAGCGTCCAACATCATTTATTCCATTAACGTCATGTTAACTTTCTACAAAGACTAATTATAAATGCTTTGACATGTATATTTTGGTAACTGTTATAGCTACCAACCATCAGTTGCACTGGGTCGATGGATGAGCACTCGACTGGCAGGGTGTCGGCGAATCAGATTGTAGATGAAAGGCAGAACCATGATGAGGGCAGCAGGGGGCGCTGTGAGGGCTAGACGGGCCAAGCGCTTGGCGAAAGCTGCCACCAAGTACACAGGCAAATGCCTACAATATGTAAAGACATATCTGTAAGCACCAAGCAATGCAAAACAAAAATAACGTGTGTATGTTGGTCAATTGAAACAATCAAAAATTCAGCTATATCTTACGTTGAGGAGAGGAAGATGTTGGACAAGTTAAAAAAGCGTGCCCTGTACTTGACATGAAAAATCGAGGGCTCTAGCAGATTGTACAATTTCTTGTAGAAATCTGGATAATCCCTGCAGATGAAAAATAATATGTAAAACAAAGGTCTACAGGATGCAGGTAATCCTTCATCTTAAAAGCTTACTGATAATCAGAAGAAGATGACAGCTTTCTCTGGATCAGACAAATATTCTCTAGTGTTAAGATGATATACGTGATAAACTCACAGGTTGTGCTGATGTATTAGTACAAACAAGCCATTGAGGGCGAGCAAACTAATAGCCCCTCCTGTAAGCAGAAGAGAAAATAATTGACACAAGCAAAACTCAAAAAATATTTATACATCCAACAACACATTTCTGAACATAACACAGACATTTCTAGGAACATTATTTTCAGAGCCTTTTGAAAAAGATATGCACATCTTTGTAGGGGTTCTATTTGGTCTCCACTCGATTATATTGCGTGGTGATTACAAACAGCTAGCTGCTGCATGTCCAAAAGGAAAACTCACCAACTTCATAAGCTGCCGTCAGGAAGTCAATCATCAGCGTAGGCTTGCTCATATGGGGCAGAATGGAATCATGAAGGATCACCAGGATTTTTTTGTACATGTTGCCTGGCAACTGGGGGGTTTCAAAAGACAGGCTTTGTGAGAAGTGATGCTTTAAGTCAACTTCTCTAGAACTCGGTGTAGAAGTTTTGACTGCTCTCTACAACGCTACAAGTGTCGGTGTTGCATCAAAGTGGATTTATTACCTTATACTTAAGGAATCCGAGCCACATCTTCTCAAATGCACGTTTGTGTTCCTGCAGTAAAGGAGAAATAAAGTAAGCTAGATCAATACAAATTGTGAGACCTACATTTGCATCTTAGACGGTGAAATAGGACTTAGCTTGCCTTCAGTTTGGCTGCTTTCCAGTCCTTGTGTTTAGCTGAAGAAATTAAAGCAAATGATTTACATTGTCAATTGAGAAATTTGGAAGAAAGCACAAGTTAAATTGAGAGCTGATGATAGCAGGTAGATACTGACCTTCCTGTTTGACCAAGAAGTTGGTCATCTCTATTTCTTTGCTGGGCATGTTGATATTGGAGATCAAAGCGAAAACATTATTCTGGTAGATGGGCATCACCGCCTGATGTGAAAAGATGGAACAACAACTGCTTTAGATGTTTTTGGTGTGTGTGTGTGTTTGTGACACAAAACTGTAGGAAAACATTCTTCATAATATTTGAAACATACTAAAATGTACGATAAATTATGGTTATTATTAATAGGCAGACAAATGGTACAGATGTTCCATTTTGGGTCAAGTGTTCAAAGGTCTCACCCCTTTGTTTTTGTCCATAACCTGGCCTATGTTCTCACGGACGGAGCTAAATACATAGTAGCGCACATCTTCCATCTCCAGGAAGTCTTGGAACCTGGATATGAGCAGAGTCATGTCGTCTGTCTGAGACAGCAGCCGCTCCACCACAGCCTGAGTAATGAAGAGTGATGTGTCACCAGGAGCATCATGACCATAAGTGTATATTAGAATCTCAAATTGAGACCTAAGAAAAAAGGGTCCACAAGGAAAGCAACGGCCTTTCACTAAATAAATGGAGCGCTGACATTGCATATGAATGATTGATCAAATTAGTGGACAGTCTTACCTGAATTAGTTCTCTCGGGAAGCTGTAGTGCTCGCTCCAGTCCAAGTCTTGAAGAGGAAACTTCCCTTCACCAGCAGCAAACTTCATCAGTGCACAAAGGGCACTTTCCTGAATTCCAGGCCCACAAGAAAATAGAGTTCGTTACATTAATCAAACCCAATAAAAAAACACACAAGTTTGAACACAGGGAAATTAAGCGTGCAGCGTTTCTTTCTTAAAAGTGTTCACCTTGATCAGCTGAGAATCATGGTCAAGGTGTTCCAGCAGCAGCTGTACACAGCTGTTATAGCGGTGACGCATAAAAATTGAATACTTCTCTTTAGCACTGCGTTCATCTGGAACAGGAAGACAGACCAAAATACTATGTGGTACATTGAGTAAAATAATGAGTTTGGTACACCATTCCGGTCATAAATGGTTCATGCATTTCATCAATACACAGCTGTCGGATCAGTAAGAGTCAGATACAGAATCTTGAATAACACGTGATTGATAAGGGGCTTACTAGCATGTATGAGACTTGGAGCATGTCAAATCAATTCCCAACCTATGAGAATAGCTTTTTATCCACAACACAGCAATAGGAGTATGTGCCAACCAAATAACGTCGTTATACTTACCACTCATCATCTCTTCTTCTTTGGCAAGTTCCCCACTGTACAAATCTTCTCTCTCCAATAACGCGTTAAACAATTTACTACATGCTTTGATAGCACTGACGAGACCCTTCTCTTTTGTTGTCTGAAAAATCAAAGGTGAGTGAAATGAAAAGCGTCGCAATGTGAGTCAATGACGTGAACACAACTGCGTTGTGTATTTAAGAATTGTTACGATATAATTTCCTTACCTGAAGACTGTCAATGACGTCAAATACGTCGTTCGCATATTTTCTGCTATTTAAAATCTGTTCAATTTTGCTGTCGACATCGATTTTCGGTCTTTTAGCCCGGTCTTCTGAAGAGTTTTCTATACTCACGTTGCGCTTCTTGGTGGTCGCCATGTTTTTCATGACGCGTGAACGCAAATGTATTTTCTCGCCCTCTAGCGTTTCGCCAGAGCACTACAACTTAGAATAAGTTTTATATCCTAGTGGGCAAAAGCATAATCACGTGATCACATTCTGATCTAAAGAAAAGCAACCCGGGTCAGTGGTTTGTTTACAAGGCTTGCACATACATTAACTTATGATAATCTCAGTAAAGAATTCAGGAGAAAGGCAACATCAACAGTTTCCATAAGGCCACAGGTGTACAACACTAATTAAATGAAAACAAACAACTTCAAAATAACCCAAAATTTATTACATTATTGCTCACATAATTTTACTTCTTTCATAATATAATTTTATAGAAAAAAAACAATGATCATCCTTGAGCGTGGTCGACCTTTCTTCAGGGGTAGGTAAATTAATCTGATCCATTGCCTCCATCTTCATCATCCTGGAAATGGAGGGGGAAAAATTACCAATGTTGCAACAGCAATCTCAGTAACCGAGCTACCCAGTTTTACACATTGAAACTATGAAAGACAATTCACAATTGCAATTTTATTAAACTCATCCGTTTCCTCAAGGTGTCACAAATCCTGTGGCAGACGTGTCAAAAATTAATTTGATATCTCGCCATGATAACTGTGAAACGTTGGTATCTAGTGGTTATATATATTGTCTGAACACTGAAATGCATCCAGGAATAATTAGGAATGGCTAGTTCATTTATATTCTGCATCTTAGAAAAGACAGGTCTAAATAAGGACTCTTCTTCCAAAGGCTCGTTGCAATGTCCTGTTGCACATGACAAGTTTGTGTGTGTAAATACATTCTAAACTTATTTAATCCATTACATAATCTTTAGTTTGGTTTCCAGTTATTGCAAAGGTGTGTTAGTTTTGGTAGAATAACAGACAATTTTAGGCAACCTATGGATGCTGAAAGAATAACTACAAGACCCGCTTGCCAATTTCCCTGTTGGCACCTGCATGGGTAACTTATGTATTTTATTTGAACCGGGAATTGTTCGTTTAATCCGGGACTGAGTGAGAACGATTAACTGCATAAACAGGATCACATTGGTGAATGTTTTCTGTCAGCTTTGTTTGATCAGGCATGGCTCATCTTGTATTGTGCATTATTGTGGTACAATTTCCCACATTTGTCACATACGTATGCAGCACGATTTGTAAAACCGTTAAGAATAAGATGAGTCCAAAAAAAACCAATGATGTAAAATGGCTAGCTCAAGGGATCCTGAAAATGTGTAACTAGTAAAGCCTTTAAAGTATACAACAATACGCTAAGGCACAAAATCTCAGCAGATGGCATGAGTTTATAAGACAATACGTTGCTCTCTCCAAAGCTTTTCACCTGTTTCGGGTCCCCTTTATCTTGTGTGATTGTGGCAGTTGCCTCAAAGTCATGAATTGGTAATGTGGCCATCCAACTGACCATGGATCCTTCCTGACACTCAGTCTCCACTATGCTGGGGTAGATGTGCTCCTCCTTAAAGGCCATGATGGCCCCTTCCTCCTGGGTCCACTCTAGACACTGATGGAGGCCGTCTCCTCCAAAGCGCTTGTTGTAGCGGTCAAAGTGCACCTTCTCCAGCACTAGGCCTAGCCCAGGGGCCTTGGGGACATCTACCTTCTCCTCCCCCCAGCTCCGCTCTAGCACATCCTCCCCTGCATAGCCTTTCAGCACAGCTATTACCAGGCCAATCATCTTACGAATTTGATGCATCATGAAGCTTTGCCCTCGTACAGTGATAACGGCAAATTCTGTGCCACAACGAACAAATGGCTCACAGCAGGACATCTCTGTGATATAGCGCCTGGCACTGGGGTCTCGCGGGCTCTTCTGCGACGTGAAGTTATGAAAGTTATGGGTGCCCTTGTAACGGGCAAAAAGTCGGTTAGATCTTGTCAATGTCTCTTGTTCTAGGCGGAATGCAGAGGAATTCTGGGCGTCAAAATCCTTTGGTGCAAATGCCACAGTAGGAAGCATGTAGGAGTAAGTGCGAGCATCACAGCTGTTTTTGGAATTAAAACCGCCAGTAACTCTTTTGAGACCTATGAGAAAACAACAAAGATAACGATTGTCAACCACAACATAACAAGCCAAGCCTCTTCCTTTGAATTTTAGGAACCAAAGAAAATACAATTTATCCATCTGTCTCACCTAGAACTCTCATCTGTGGTGGAAGGTGTGCATTGATATTTTGCATGATGTCTTCAATAAGCCACAACTTTAGCGATACCACTTGTCCAGCAGCAGAGACACCCTGACAAACACGCGTGATTTGATACAAAGGATGTGAGACAGACATAGCGCGTAGTTAAAAATAATTATTCATTATCTGTATTGAAACTATAGTTTTTTAATGTAATATCCCATTTACCTTATCAGTTCTTGCACATCTTTGGAAAGACATTTTCTTCATATCATCACCATGGTTTTCAGGAATGCAACCGGACTTAATCAGTGCAGTGACCAACTCATCCTCAATAGTTCTAAACTGGGAGGATCCAACATTTCTCTGCACCACATAAAGTACAAGTGCAAAAATCACATTCACAAGTATCTACATGAAGGAGCAATAAAGTAATTCTAATGCTTTGGAGTGAATAGACCTTTGAAAGCCAGAAACATATACCGACCTGCATACCATAGTACCCTTTGCCTGAATATGCCATTAGGAGGGCTACTTTTCTTTTTGGTTGTTTCTTCTCGTCATCTGCCTTTTCAACATCAGACTTATGTCTCTTTGTGTCATGTCCATTCTTACCGGAGGCCTCATTTTTCTCAATGACTCGTTTGAGAAGCTTGGTGGTCTGCATTTCTCCTGCCTCTTCACTCATGCTCAAATGTGACCACTCACACTTAGGTAAATATCCTGTGAATAGGTCAAACAAGATCACGTTCTTTGAAATTATGTTGGTTTAAGCCTATATTCACATTGTTAACCGGGAATTAACAAAGTGCAGTACTATCAAAACTACAAATAAAATGTTATTATGTAATGAAGAAATAAAACTGCAACTGGGAATAGAGCCTCCTGTATTTGACAGCTGTGACGCCAATTGTTAGTTTTAGTCACGACACAACATAAAATGACAAATCGTGTCACATTTTAGGATGATCCTCTAACAACCTAGCTCAGCATTCCTCCATGTTAGCAATCTTGAATTTAATTAATGTGTTATATGATAGATGTCATGGTGCTAACGTTATCACAGGCATTGCATCATCGAACATGAGCTAACGGTTAGCTAAGGAACGCTATAACTTACCGTCACTTCTGAGATTTAAAAATCGCCTGTTTGCAAAAAAGGCACTCAGCAGTAGAGGTTGGGTTTTTAGCATATTCTGCTAGGCCTTCATTATATTACATACGTCTTCCTGACTTTCGGAGTGCAAGAGAATCGGAGGGTGGAACTATACAAAAATAATTACGACTAACTGTTTGTAGAGCTTGCGGTTTAGTGTATGCATTCAAGCTAACTTATCTGTCAATGCTCGCTAAGAAAGGAAATAAAACTTTAAGCAACCAAAATGAGTAGGACAGTCAGAGATGGCCAACAGATATCTAACGATACAAAATGCGTCCAGTTGTACAACGTTTAAAATAAGTATGGTAGTCAACGAGTCAAATTTAGCTTGAAAATATTCAGACCATTATTGTCAGTACATTTGTTGTAAACTAAAGGTTAGCAACGAAACACATGGCCACAGACAGTCAACTTTGAACCCCATCGTGAGATATCGCGCGAGTACTTTGTGCCAAGTTGCTACTGGTGTAGTACTGTAGATTTCCAATAGAGTGGAGCAAAGTATCATAAAGTCAAGCTCTTCAGGTTCGATCAGATCTGTTGGCCTAAGTACAGTAAGTGGACCATTAGTATCCAACGGAATTAACTGATCTTGTAAAATTCCCCTTATGGTTAAACATGGCGTTTAGGTAGCCTATATTTCTAGAAGGACCTTTTATCTATTTTTATTGCTTTATGGGAGGATCATCAGATATTTAGTGCCTGGTATTATTAACTTTTTAGAAAAATAAAACATTCACACACTGTAAGCTGTTTTGCTAGTAAACATTTCTCTAAATATATAATTGTGTGTGTGTTAACGTCATAAAACAATTTCCTGAGATTGTATTTCGCTCCTGATAGTTGCGGTATGTCTTTGACATAGTCTGTCCCAGCATCCTCCGTTCTAACTTGCTTCAAGCACGCAGTGATCCAGCCCATCCTGAAAACAAAAAACCTAGACCCCACCTCTACAGACCCATCTCTAAACTTCCACTTCTGTCAAAGGTTCTTGAAAAGGTCATTCACTCAATTGTTAAGTACTGCCCTTCTTACATCTAAATAACATCCTGAAGAGATTTCTGTCAGGTTTTAGGGCTCCCCACAGCACTGGGGTGTCTGGCCTGTTCAAGTGTCCAATGGCATACTTCTCTTTGTCGACTCTGGTGACTGTTCTGTCCTGATTCTTATTGACTTAAGTGCAGCGTTTAACACAGTGGATCATGGCATCTTAATTGACTGTCTCCTGTGCAGGTTTGGTGTGGATGGCTCGGCCTTGACCTGGTTCACATCCTACCTCAATAATACTTCCTACCTCTTCTCCCCAGCTAGTCTCTCCTGCGGAATCCCACATGTAGGGTTCAATCATTGGTCCTATTCTGTTCTCTATTTACATGCTTCCCCTTGATTAAATTATTCATAAGTGCAAAATTTCTATACATTGACACACAGCTAATGAAACCTAATGACCAGTGCAAACTAAAAAGCCTCGTGGACTGCCAAAGACTGCCTTGAGAACCAAAAGTGTTGGATGGCACAAAACGTCCTGCAACTAATTTAAAGCAAGTCTGAAACTGTCCCATATGGCCCCCCTGACTTCATTAAATGGATTTCCAACAGCCTATGCAACCTGTCCACCCTTGTTTAAACCTCTGTCAAAAAGCTTGTCGTGATATTTTACTCCACCTTTAAGTTTGACAAACAGATCAATGCAGTATAGTAAAAGCCAGTTTCATCCATCCATCCATCCATTAGCTATACCGCTTATCCTATGCAGGGTCGCGGGGGGGCTGGAGCCTATCCCAGCCGACACAGGGCGAGAGGCGGGGTACACCCTGGACAGGTCGC